>KZ652391.1:109646-133921 GCA_001010745.2 Gerris buenoi | reverse complement strand
ATCGTTGAAAAGCTGTTTAAGAGAAAAGTAATTGTTGTTAAGTACAGTTTTGTCTTACTTTCATTTAGAAGGGGTATATGGATATAAAAGTCATCATAAGGGTGTACATATGTATAGTCTTTTATACAAATCTACAGTTTTAGTCCGATCTCGATGAAAATTTGCACACTTGACCTTCAAAGCAAAGGGGAGGTTACTGTTCACGAATTTTCGAACTATAAATTTTGGTTCAGAGGGGTACGGGGTACAAGTAATTAATACCCTCCATCTTCATGATGCATATCGTTGAAATGCTCTTTAAGAGTACACTAATTGTTTTTATGTACAGTTTTGTCTTATTTTCATTTAGGAGGGGGGTAAATTTAGGATATTTACAAATTAAATTATCAAAGAGGAGTGGGATATAAGTAGGAGGGATATAATCTAGATATTAGATATTATCTCGCATAGTAAAATAATTTGTATGCTTTCCTGGTAGTTTATAAACTTATCAAATATAAAAACACTCCGTAGCGAAGCACGGGTATCCAGCTAGTATAAATTTAATATTAAGAGTAATTGGATTATTCATTAATTTCTATATGCATATTTAAAGAATATTATTATATAATAATTAATATTAAACTTTGAGAACATTGAATCTATTAAAAAAAAAGAAATCTTTAATTATTTACCACGTTTCCTCAAGAGAAGTATGAACAGTATGAACTAATTAAAGTGGTTAATAAGTTCTCTAAGAGGAAATTTGAAAGCATCCCCCCCCCCCCTGGAATTTATAGTTGGTTAAATTAAAGGAGCGGTTGTTGGTGAAATGAAAAGTCTGTGAGAGAACGGAATGCTTCATCTCGACTAGATAGATTCAGAAGTAACGCTGCACAGAGTTAATTAGGGTTTCATCTCTTCAATAGACACAACTCTCACTTCTGTACATTTGAAATTCAATACCGAGACTTGAAATTCCTTTCATATTGATTTCACCATTTAATAAATCAGTTGTCTCTGCTTTGCTTTTATTCGCCATTTCATTTTTTTTTTAACTATAATAATTATTTGAATTTTCTTGATAAGAATATGATATAGTGGTAGGCCAATAACTTCTCTGTCAGAAGAGTCTAGATCTCCAAAAGAAAAAAAAATCTGAGATTGAGTAAATCTCAACCTTTTGACAAATTAGAGGATTGTTCCTTGTATACAATGATATTTTTAAGATCACATACCTTTGCTCATAAAAATACTTTTTGTCCCAAAAGTATAAAAAAGCTAGAACAATATTTTTGGTTTCGTTGAGAGACTGACAAAATTTTATAAAAGAAAAGTATAATTTTAATTTTCATGCCCTCAAATAAAATGACAAAAAAATTAAACAATTTTTATTTATTTTTTTAATTTTTTTTTTTGTGGATCCATAACTTGGTAAACAACCGAGCTTAAACTTTTTGGACTTTAGGAAATACTATCATTTCAATCAATAATAATATTATCACCCATTCATAAGGTGGAATTGGTGGAATGAATGGGTAATCTATATATATAAAGATGAAAGTCCGTGGGTATGTGGGTGGTGGGTATGTCCTTTATACAAATCTACAGTTTTATTCCGATCATGATGAAAATTTGCACACTTGACCTTCAAAGCAAGGGGAAGGTCACTGTCTACATGGTTTTTTGAAATTTAATTTCTGGTACCCAGGGGTACGGGGTACAAGTAATGAATACGGGGTCAAAGTAATAAATACCCTTCATGATGCATATCGTTGAAAAGCTCTTTGAGAGTACATTAATTGTTGTTATGTATAGTTTTGTCATATTTTCATTTAGGAGGGGGGTAAAGTGGAAAAAAATAACTACATAATATATCTAAGTAAAAAAGAAGAGTATCTATATGAGAGTATGTCTTTTATACAAATCTACAGTTTTATCCCAATTTGATGAATATTTTCACTCTTTTCCTTCAAAACAAAATCAAGGTCACTGGCTCCATGAGAGTACGAAAATAAAATTTTGGTACACAGAGGTACAGGGTACAAATGTCAAAGTAATGGATACCCTTCATGATGCATATCGTTGAAAAGCTCTTTAAGAATAAAGTAATTGTTGTTATTTACATTTTTTTCAGATTTTTATTTAGGAGGGGGCAAAGTGGAAAATACAGGAAAAATATTTCTATACTAAGAAAAAAATACTTCTGTAAGTAAAAAGAGTGTCTTTTGGTGTGTGGCTTCCTTATATAAATCTTTAGTTTTAACCTTCGAGGCAAGAGGAAGGTCACTGTCCACATTAGTTTTCGAAATTTTAATTTTGGTATCCAGGGGTACGGGGTACAAATGTCAAAGTAATGACAACCCTTCATTATGCGTATCATTGAAAAGCTCTTTAAGAAGATTTTTGTGATATTTTTATTTAGGAGGGGAGTAACATGGAAAAGTAAGGTTTGTGACATAATTCCCTCAACGCATAACCATATTTTATACTTATTTATTTTACAATGTTCTGATACTTTTGTAATATACATTTAGGTATCTACTTCTTTATTGATATTTTAGTCACTTAGGTCCTAATTTTTGTATGCAACCCGGGCTGCGCCGGGTACTTCAGCTAGTAATATATAAAAGTGAAATCACTATTTCTTCTATTTCCAATCAATATAGGGTTGAAATTTTTGTACGGATATTTAGTGTGAGGTATTTAGAAAAACTAAGCATAAGTTAAATTGAATTTTACAAATTAAGAGGAAAGAGGGAGATGAGAAGAAGTGTGAAATCAAACTAGGGCGTTGACATTTTCTTCTCTTTTGAACATAAGTACCAACTAGGAAGAAAATTATTTGAAATTTTACCCCTAAGGGGTAAATGGGGAGGAGGTGAAAAAAGGGGTAATCATGCCTAGCCGAAACAAATACTAAGAAGTTAAAATGTTAATAAATGCATCATCTTCATCTTAATTCTCTCTTTATCATCTTCTTTCATCTGTGTACATACTAGGCGAGGGGCAGCAATACAAGGCATGGCTTAGTGTGTACATGCTACCACACCCAAGGCATGCCTTACCCCAAGCCGCTACCCAGTCGGTTTTTTACCCTCGATCAAAATGCCTCGTGCCCTTTACCTCACTTAATACGGACGGGTTTTACAACCAAATTTGTGTCACACTCCCTGCTTCATGTAATTTATTTTTTAAAAATAGATTAGGTTCTTTGGCTTCCTTGAAAAGGTTTGTATAACATGGGATCTCATGGAAACAGATTAGCACTAGAAATAAGCACACCTGCCTTGCGTAGCAGCATTGCTGCTTTAGCTTGCCCTGCCTCGCATAGCAGCATTGCTGCTTAAGCTTGCCCTGCCTTGCGTAGCAGCATTGCTGCTTTAGCTTGCCCTGCCTTGCGTAGCAGCATTGCTGCTTTAGCTTTGCCCTGCCATGCAGTTCTTCTAAGAGATGATGCCCCACTGTCCTAATAGTAAATTAAAGAAAATGTTTTGGTAAATAAAAATTGTATGTGCCAGGCCAAGATTTAGAGCCACCTCTAACAACCCTTTAGGACATTTCTCTAGCAACTACAAAATTAATAGTAGCCAATGTTTTAATATTTTATAAACCCAAGAGTGATTCTACCTTTGTCAAAACAATAATAATAATAATACGTAAGAGAGCACTTAGTGTGTTACAGGCTGGAGCACCATATCCTGACTTTGTTCCCAAGATTGATCTGATTAATATGGGAAACTCTTAGATGAGAGAAAAAAGGAGATTAAATAGTGCAATAATCTCTTAACTAAAGTAATGGAACAACTAGAGTTAGTGCGTTGACAGCGCGGGAAAAAATAGCAAATGGGGGGACGAGCCAATGAGAGCTTGAGATTTTCCCGGACAAAAGGTCGGGCCAACTAGGCAAAGATAAATGTCTCTAGTGGAGGGGAGAGGCCAACTGGATAAACGCTGCCCCACCCCTATCCACAAACCTATTGGCTTTATTTTTTCCCCCAGAGAGGTTGGCCAATCTGTGTGTCACTCAATTTCCCGCGCTGTCAACGCACTAACTCTAGTTGTTCCATGTTCCATTACTACTGTACTGTAGAGATATGATTAAATTAATTAGCTAAACAAAGTACACAAACTACAGGAAAAGTATGCCATGTATATGTATGTTAATAAGGACAATTTAAGGTTAAATTTAGGCGCAATTTAAACAGGCACAATTTAAGGTTAAGTTTAGAAAAATGCTGAAAAGATCGACAGAACTCTTCACAAAACTAAACTTATTTTAAGAAAAAAAATCCATTTACAAACGCCATTTTCATCTTTTTCATTTGTTTAACGATTAATTTATGAAAAATTAAAACCCTTTGAAACCCATTTTACATAATTAAAAAACAATAAAGTACTCGTTCCCGGTATGATATTTCTTGCGTCAATATCAAACTTCATTAGCAACATTAACGTGAGAATTCTATTCTTTGTTTTCGACTTTTTAGAAACTTACCTTCCTTAGATGATAATATGTTGACAATTACAACAGAAACAGGAAATCACGAGAAAAAAAATCACCAATAACAATAACGATTAACCGTAATCGAAAATCGAAATCAAAACTAAAAAAGAAAGCCATCGGCCATGACTCGAGAACTCGAGACTCAAGAGAGAAAGAGTTCATAACTAAAAAAATTAAAATCAACGTATGCGATGCGCATGCGTACAACCACTTAACTTCCATTTTGCGACATATTCAAATAGATCGTCCAGTTAATAAAGTTTAATTTAAATCGGAAAAATTAAAAATCCAAGATTAAAAAATTAACTGCCTCTAAATTACCATTTAAATTTATATTCTTAAATAAAACAAAAACAAAAAACAGACAAACAAAATAGATACTGGATGATATTATACTAAATTGACCAATAGGAGCATGACAGCAATTTTCAAATTTTCAAAAGTCAAACATATGGTCAAACATGACGTCATATTTCAAATGGTTTATTCAATACACTGTCCACTGCAATTAAACATGTTTCTATAAAAGAAAATTTATTCAATTTTTGTTTGCACTGTTTATCAAATATGTATTTGAATATTTAAGGAGTGGCAGTTGCGAGGATCTGCCCCCCTCACATAATAAGTTATTCCTCATCCGTTCCCCCCTTAAATTTTACTTCGGAAAATTGAATTTTTCAAAATTCAATCTGACATTTAAGTCCCGAGAAATCGGATCGATTTAATTAAAATTTTATCAAATAATAATAAATTATAATTATTAATTCTTCAATATAGTTACCCACGTTACTTTATTAGAAAAGTGGGGAATTTTTTTTGAGAGCTTTCCATTTTTCTCTAAATCATAAAACATCTGATCAAACAGCCAAAATCAGGTTTTATTTGAATTTGTTTTGTTATTTTATTTATAATAAAGTTTGACCCTCCTTTTTCAGCTTTCGACTTACGTTCTTCGTCTTCGGTCTTCATTCAACATTGAACATTTATTTTACACTACAATTCTTACAATACTTACTTTTAATTAAGTCAAATTATTCTCGTTTAGTTTATTATTGTTGTGGGTTTACAGTAGTTTGTTTGTTGCAGTGAGTGTATCAACGAGAAGGCGGAGACCGGTACCTCAGTCTCGCTTCCTATGAAGGAACGAGCTTGTATCATTTCTCAAGACTGTGTTGTCAACGAATGGTCAGAGTGGAAGACTATACAGGAAGGCTGCATCGATCCTAATGGAAAGGTGAGACATTCATTTGCGAATTATTAAGTGACATCGAAAGTTAATTGAATCGAATGAAACACAAGTTACATCTATTTTGAAATGCTCATTCGCTGTTTCTATTAACTGTCATTTGTGATTTTCCCGGTAAATGTGAATTTTGCGTTGCTGTTTACAGTATCGCAAATCCCGTTTGATTTACTTACAAAATTTCGTTTGAGATGTAATATTTTTACTAATTTACCCCATACTTAATTGTTTTACAATTAGTTTTTACTGTGGAAAACGAAAAAAATTGAGAGAAGAGCCGATGAGATCGCGATATTTTGAATTCTATACTCATACCCATGCTATTATACTTTGTTACAGTCTTCACACAACTACAATTAGTGCGTTGACAGCGTGGGAAATTGAGTGACACACAGATTGGCCAACCTCTCTGGGGGAAAAAATAAAGCCACTAGGTCTGTGGGTAGGTGTGGGGCAGCGTTTATCCAGATGGCCTCTCCCCTCCACTAGAGACATTTATCTTTGCCTAGTTGGCCCGACCTTTTGTCCGGGAAAATCTCAAGCTCTCATTGGCTCGTCACCCCATTTGCTAGTTTTTCCCACGCTGTCAACGTACTAATTCTAGTTGTGTGAAGACTGTAGTTTTTATTCTGACATTGTGGGAAAATTTAAAAAAATGGGACGGAGTCAATGAGATCTCAACATTTTGGCGGGTAGTAGGTCAGGCCAACTAGACAATAAAAAATATTACTAGATAACCTTAAGATAACATTCTAGTGGTTTTATTTTTTCCCCTCATACAGGTTGGTCAATCTGAGTTGTCAAATTTACAAAGTATAATGACATGAGTATAGATGGTAGAGCGCACTAGGCAAAGTAAAATGTCACTGGCCGAGTGACTGTAACAGGTCTAGTGGCTTTAATGGCTAATCTGAGCTGTCTAAGTGAATATATTAACACTAATTATTATTAAATGAGTATAATTATTTGAGTTATATTTTCTTTAAAGCCAACCCGCTTTTCTAAGGTACGGTACTTATATATATTTTGGCCTGACTTCATAGTATTTTTATAAAACTAATTGTTTTGTGACAGTGTGGGTTGTTGTAAAAATGGGATGGGGAGCCTATGAGAGCTCCAGATTTTGACTTATCAAAGTTTAGGGCCAACTAGGCAATAAAAAATATGTCACTGGATTACCACGTAGTGGCTTTATTTTTCTCATTTGAAGTTGGCCTACCTGAGAGTTACTAAAGACTTTTTTTGTAAAGATTTTGTCTTTAAAAGAGACTTAAAAATCTTCAACTTTCAATGGCTGTCCACCCAATTTTTGATATTTTACCGTGCTGTCGACAGATTAAACTCAACCTTATTGTCAGAAGCAGCAAAACCTCGCACACAGGTGCAAACCTTGCCTATCAACCCTTAGTATTTTATGTACTATGTAGGCTATGTACTTTATGTACTATGTAGGCTGACAGACGACAGACTCACAGAAAGTGATTACCTGACTTGGGGAACCA
Source organism: Gerris buenoi (assembly GCA_001010745.2). Classification (NCBI taxonomy): domain Eukaryota; kingdom Metazoa; phylum Arthropoda; class Insecta; order Hemiptera; family Gerridae; genus Gerris; species Gerris buenoi. Next base: position 126,690 of record KZ652391.1, on the reverse strand, counting down.
ACCTTAGTTATTGAGTCACAACAGAATAGCAAAGCCCAAAGATTGCCCACAGGTAATTAATGCAGGACTACTGCTGATAAGGAGTTTCCTCTGCCCACTCCCCACGGAGTCTTCCCTATGTCTCTATGATTGCTTGTCGTCCCCTCAGACTACCAATTCAATCAAATCACATCTTCACATCTTCCTCAAATAGCTTTAAAATAAATGGTTTAAAGTTACGAAGCATTTGTTTTGTCTTACTCTTCATATAAATTCAAATTATACACTTATGCTGATAAGTTAAATGGCTTTTGAAGAAAAATGTATGTTATATATTTTTTTTGTCAGACGCTAAAGATGACACCTAGTGGTTGAATGCTGCCTTTGTACAATAAAGTTACTTAACACTAGAATACTCATCTTTTAAACTAGGCGTTTATTCCTCATCATGAGCCATTATGATTTATCTAAAAAATCAAAAGATTTTCACACTATTACTTCAAATATTGTGAATAACAGTTACTAATAAAGCGAGGTAGATTTATTTTATAATATAGAACAATATTAGATCTAAATCTTTGTAACGCAGTCTTTACAATAATGGCAATAAAAAATGTTCCCACAAATAGGATATAAGGTCATTACATCATTGGCAATATTTTGAAGACTTCCTTCCGAGTATAATATATTTTGAATAAAATTTGCAATTTTTGTTTGGGACGTCTCTTTTGTTGTAGGAGACAGTTTTGAGTCTATATTCTTATTCAAACTTTCATCAGTGGCAAATATCAAATATCCAATTGTTTCCTCTAATAATATTAATAAATCTTATCTTATTAATAATAAAATTAATATTTACTAAAATAAAATATATTTTTAGTTATTCTTTAACATGAGCCAAAATGATTCACTATTATTGTAGTACGTTATTCCTTATCATAAGTCTAATTGATGAATTACGTTTATTACTTAACACGAGTCAACTAATGTTTTAGTCCAGTCATTTTAGGCGAAAAAAAGGTGGAACCTCTTAAAAAATACTGGTGAAATTTTTTTTTGCAAACACCTTTATTTTAGCACTAGAAATAACGTCCAGAAAGTCCATTTCAAAATGTTGTACGCTAAGCGAATTATTCAAGGTCAAAGGTCAAAAAAATCAGTTTTTTGCAAATATCTCGTTTTCTATTGGTTGTACGATAATTTTAGTTATTAGAAAAATTGTTCATCAGAAAATTATCTACAAAAAAGATTATTTATAAATTTTATGCAAAACCAATTGTTTTCGAGATATAAAACCAAGAGAGAATGAAGTACACAATAAATTGTTCCACAACCATTTTTGAGGTCAAAAACAAGGCGCATTTATTTTAACATTGTTTCCTNAAATATAATTACATAATTAATATGATTTATTGTAAAATATAATCTTTTTATCAAATGAAATATTGTTAATATGTATGTACTAATAATTAGTTAAATAAAATTTTAGGAATTTTTTATAGTGCAAAGTCAAAGGGTTGGCATTAAAAATCAGTTATTATATTTGACTATGTTATGGTGGAAATTAGTATTGCAAGTTTTTTTTTTTTCCATCGAAAAAAATTTAATATTAGTGTTGAATGTTTTAAAAAAAATCTATAGGACACAATATTTACATTGTATTTTTAAAGTAAAATATTAATTAAATGTATTTTGAAGACAAGCAAACTGCTTATCATACTATAAATATACCAAAAGTTTTTGGTAGTTTTAATACTACGGAAAGTATAAATTTTAATTTAAATCAAATTATAATCATTATTAACACTGGGAGACAGACAGAGAAAAATAGACTCCAGGAGGGCGATTCTGTAACTTTGAAACCTCCCATTTCATGTTATATATCAAAAAGTTGATATGAAGATGTAAACTTTGTCTGTTGTTATATAAGGAGAAATTGATATATAAGGTTTGATAAATAGCAACTCGAAATTGTNTTTATAGCATCAAACGAAGGGATTGTAGTCACACGACAAGCCTGCAGGATGGAATGAGCGGATCATCTCACAGGAAAGTGGTTGTGTGGATGATAATGAACATGATTATCAATCATGTCGTGCTTTCCTTCACGATCAAGAAAAGGAAAGTCTGTCGGGAAAGAATGACAGTGGATGGGGTGCTTATATTTAATTTACATGTACTGCTAAAGGAATGCATTTGGTATAAATGCAAATATTGTTCATATTATTCTCAAGATTTAGTGGCATCTCTTAAGTTATCAAGCTAACAAAAAAATTGAATAAAACCTGGATAAAGTGGTCATCAAAGGGACCAACCAAAAGTGGTCACCTTAGGCCCAATTCACACACGAGTGGCTTATGGCACTGGCGTGGTAGTGGCGTGGCACTAGTTTGTGCCACCTCTATGTTAACTTATGGCCCAATCTACACTGGTATGGTATGGCAGAGGTTTGCAAATGGCGCCCCCACCATGCCACTCCTAAGTTAGCATATAGAGGTGGCACAAACCAGTGCCACGCCAGACCCACCCCACTTTTGTGTGAATTGGGCCTTAGCAGGTGGTCAACATACCTAAAATGAGTTTAAATAAAGTGCTCATTCTTGTTTTTTCTACAATGTTAAACACAAAAAGGGAGAAAAGGAAGATTTATAGAACAGTCACACAATTTGTAAATAGAGTAAAAAATAAAACCTTTCTGAAATATGATTAGCTGATGATTTTTTTTTTACAATTTAGGCAAAAATGAGGAAATACTTTTTTCTATAAAATGATGAAAAAACAAACAAACAAAAAACAAACATGTATTTTGGGTTTAATAGTAAAATCTAAAAAATGTTTGAGGTTGTTTTAGCACAAGATACACAATGCACTAAAAACACAACAATTAAAAAAAATTACACCCTTCACCTTCTAAATCAAAAAAACTGAGAAAACTATCAAATTAGCTAACTGAAAATAAAGAGATGTTCCAAAGAAATGAGGATGTGAGGATGAAGTGAAATAGAAAAAAAAAAAAAAAAAAAAAAAAATGATGTACTCTTTTTGGTTAACTCTNTGGAGAGCCCTGAACTAACTAAAATTGAAACTTTAAGTCCATTTTACAGCAAAACTAATGGATTTAGGAAAATAATTCTTATTTTTAGTTGTTGAATACAAATCCATTCTTAAAAACATGCATTATTGTTTTGTTTTTTTCACTTTTTGAGCCCTGCTGAACACCTTTTTTTCCACAAAAAACAGTCACATTTAAGGTATGGATTTTAGATTGGATTTGGACTAAAAATTAGAATTTTTTTCACTTAAATTATTTTCCTAAACTTTTTTTTAATTATGTAAATTGCACTCACTTTTGCTGAACACAGAAAATGTTCAGCATATGTTCTGGAAGCGCATTTATAGCCATTATCTAACCCTGAAAACCGCATCTTTTTATCTATCATGGTTCTGGAGATATTTCGCTGTTCCATATTAGCTGGGACACCCTGTATAAAGTAAAGCCTTATTTGTGGAAATATATTTTAACTATCTTATAAACCAATTGGAAGAAGGTACAATCTTTGATATTCTCATAATAATGGTGCAGGAGGTGGTGGCTAACAGTTGGTGTATGGACGTGATGCCAGTATCAGAAGAAAGATGTTTACTTCCCTGTCCATATGATTGTGTGGTTTCCGCATGGTCTTCATGGTCACCCTGCTCCCAACCATGTTCTACACCTACCAGCATGGCTCTTAGATCTAGGAACAGAACTGTTATTGCACCTCCCGGACATGGTATGTGTTTGTAAACATTGGTATAATTACTAGATGCGTATTATGTAGTGACATGAAGAATACTGTACTATTCTTACAATTAGTATTAACTCTTGAAATTCACTTTAGCCAACCTATGTGAGGGAAAAAATAAAGCCTCTAGGCCGTGGTGAGGTGAGCCAGTGACATTTATTTATTTGCCTAATGGAAAATAAAAACAACACTGAATTCAAAATCTAGTGCTCCCCCCTTCGGAATTTATTCTAATATCCAGTGCTGTCAAAAGGCAATATTAATTGTAAGAATAGTACATAAATATTCAGATTATAATTAACGGTATGAATGATCAAATATGCAAATTAACTTTCAAAATGTAATTTCTTAAACCAAAAACACAACCAACACACAAAAACTTACTGCGTAGGCTTGGGCCCAATATGGTCCGATTGCTAGGTTAGAGCAAGTGCTTCATACTCACTGTCTAACCATTACTAATAGTACACATCCACCAATGTGCGAAGGGCCTATAAGTCCTCTTGTAGGATGTGACAGCGAATCAGAGCACCTTGGGTAAGGTAAAGGTATAGTTATGAGCACGTAGAAACACATTAAACATATCTGGTGTACAATCTTGGACGGGACTCTTTTTATGGCCTCTGCTTGAGTATGTGCTGCGGAGGTTGTATCCTCAATGTGTCCCCAGTGGGTGATTCCACTTTATGCATATTCTCACCTTCTTGTTTACCACTATGGTTTTCCTTAAATTATTATTTCTTCTTTGCTATACATTTTGCCAGATTTCTCTTTAGCTTTCTGTTTTAATATTTCTTTTTTTCTCAAATGAATAAAGAAATATATTGGTTATTTATAATTTAAACCATTTATAGCAGAGTATTTGATATTTNCCCTCCACTAGAGATTTTTATTTTTACCTAGTTGGCTCAACCTATTGCCCGCCAAAATCTCGAGCTCTCATTGGCTCTCCCCACAATGTGTCAAACTTTCCCGCGCTGTCAACGCGGCGCTTCTTTCGTAAATCTTACTGTAGTCCAATCATAAAGAGAGGTCCATGGTTTAAATCCCGGCGTTTTCTTTTTTTCTGTCTGCCTCCCTTTGTAAATAGTAATTATAATTTGATTTAAAATAATATTTACACCATAATCAGAAGAAAATAAAAAAAAAAAAATAAAAATAATAATCAAGGCCTCTTCCTTCTCTAATTGGCTTATTTAAGTGTATTAGATAGCTTGTTTATTCATATTAATCCCGAGTATTTTGTTGCAGATATAGGTGGGTGACATCTAAGTGGAGCGTATGCACCCTGCCTGGTGTAGCGGGTGTTGTTTTATGTGGAGGTGGTCTTCAGTTCAGGAATGTAACCTGTGTGACAGCTGACGGAGGTCAACCATTACCTCCTGGAGCCTGTAAGAATCTACCTCCCCCTCCAACTGTACCCTATCTTATTCAGAGGTACGATCAAATCAAATAAATGTTTTATTTTTTACTTCAAGTACCACTATAGCACCCCATCCACTGTCATTCTTTCCGTAAGGAAAGCCGATTCGGTCAAGAAAGAGTGTTAGTGTATGGGGTTCAAGAGGAATGAATGGCAGGATTATAATCTTGTAAGATAATCCCGTCGCGCTATCCTCTCATTCTTGTCGACTAATATGTTTCATGTGGATGGGATAGAGATATTCCTTTCATTGTGTTTATGGCATCAAACGAAATGACNCGCCGGGAGAAGTTATTTTTATGGCATGTTTTGATGAAATGCTCAGTAATAATTAAATGTACATCTGAAAACTAATAAATGGGAAACACTGGGCTAAGTGAATATGAACTCGTATATGAGAAAGTTTGTCTGAGTTGTCTCTGACCGATTTTTTCATTTATTAGACAGCTTATTTGTTTATATTAATAGTAAGTATTTTGTTGCAGATATAGGTGGGTGACATCTAAGTGGAGCGTGTGCACCCTGCCTGGTGTAGCGGGTGTTGTTTTATGTGGAGGTGGTCTTCAGTTCAGGAATGTAACCTGTGTCACAGCTGACGGAGGTCAACCATTACCTCCTGGAGCCTGTAAGAATCTACCTCCCCCTCCAACTGTACCCTATCTTATTCAGAGGTACGATCAAATCAAATAAATGTTTTATTTTTTACTTCAAGTACCACTATAGCACCCCATCCACTGTCATTCTTTCCGTAAGGAAAGCCGATTCGGTCAAGAAAGAGTGTTAGTGTATGGGGTTCAAGAGGAATGAATGGCAGGATTATAATCTTGTAAGATAATCCCGTCGCGCTATCCTCTCATTCTTGTCGACTAATATGTTTCATGTGGATGGGATAGAGATATTCCTTTCATTGTGTTTATGGCATCAAACGAAATGACACACGAGTGGCGTATGGCACTGGCGTGGTAGTGGCGTGGCACTAGTTTGTGCCACCTCTATGTTAACTTATGGCCCAATCTACACTGGTATGGCATGGCAGAGGGTTGCAAATGGCGCCCCCACCATGCCACTCCTAAGTTGGCATCTAGAGGTGGCACAAACCAGTGCCACGCCAGACCTACACCACTCGTGTGTGAATTGGGCCTTAGCAGGTGGTCAATGTACCTAAAATGAGTTAAAATAAAGTGCTCATTCTTGATTTTTCTATAATGTTAAACACAAAAAGGGTGAAAAGGAAGAAATATAGAAAAGTCACACAATTTGTAAATAGAGTAAAAAAATAAAACCTTTCTGAATTATGATTAGCTGATTTTTTCAATTCTTTTTTTTTTATAAAATGATTTAAAAAAAAAAAAAAAACCCTGTATTTTACGTTTAATAGTAAAATCCAAAAGAAATTTGAGGTCGTTTCAGCACAAGATACACGATGCATGTAAAAACATGGAAATTGGGGAAAAAAAATTACACCCTTCACCAGGCCCCAACTTACAAATGGGCTGACTGGGCTATAGCCCAGGGCGCCAGATTTTGGGGGGCGCAAAATCTTCGAAGATATCTTTTTAAAATTTTTTTATTATTTTTTTTTATTTATTNTCAATCTAGTTTAAATTTTATTGTTGAATCTCACAAAAATCTTAACTGTAATAATATACAGGGTGGGCCAAAAGAAACTGCACTTTTTTGAACAGTTATAGCTCAGCTTCTGTAGTAGATAGAGATGTGGGGTTTTTGGGGTCTGAAAACTACATTCTTCTACTTTAAATTCGATCTATCATATATCTATGACTTAAAAACGATTGGGTGAAAGCCATGATGGTTTGAAATAGGGTCTTAAAAAAAAGTAGTTGTCCGAGTAGTGATCTTGTCTGGTATTATACTTTTGATGGAATAAATTATTATATGGTGGAAGCGGTTTTTTGCAGGTAAGTGGGAGGAGTACCTCAGTGTTATAACAAACATTGAAGATGTGTTAAGCACAATGATGCCCTAAGTCTGGGTAATTCTCTTGCAAGTATTGAATTGTTTACAAGGAGTGATGGGACGGGGTAACATCTTGCATAAACGTGTAATTTAGCATTTGGTCTTTAATATCAGGCAAAATTGTGGCTTAACCCATCTTCAATGTTTGTTATAACACTGAGAGACTGCTCACACTTACCTACAAAGAACCCCCGCCCCCCTTTACCATATGGTAATTTATTCTATCAAAACTATAATACCAGACAAGATCATTACCCGGGCAACGACTTTTGTTAAGACCCTATTTCAAACCGGCATTGCATTCCTTTCACCCAATATTTTTTTAAGTTATAGATATGAAATGTAAAGTAGAAGAATGTAGTTTTCAGACCCCGCAAACCCCATATCTCTATCTACTACAGAAGCTGAGCTATAAGTCTTCAAAAAAGTGCGGTTTTTTTTTGGCCCACCCTCTATGTTTGAAGAAGCAGTATCTTTAGGAGGTAAGGTAACGGGCTGGATGCTTTCAAATAGTTTTTTGACATTCGACGATTTATACCTTAATTTTATCTGTATGCATTCTTCTTCACTCTCACAATTACTTATATTTTTATTAAAGTAGTGAATGGCTACAGTTTTGACTAGTCTAATGTACTAGTACTTAGTAATTTTGTATTGCTCTATTAAAATTCGTTTGCCATTATAAATAGGCAACATTGAAAGTTGCGTTCTATATACAGATACAACCATACTCTCCGAGTCCTTTTCATCTGACGGTACCAATACAAAATAACAGCATCCTCCTCATCGAACTGCTTATTGTAAAAGCAAAAAAACGGAGAAGTTTTGTACCTTTCCCAGTTAGAGACCTCGACCCAACTGATAAGAACATCGACCCATGTGCGGAGAGGCCACTTTGCTTATGATGAGTAGTGTACACTTGACTCTGAGATAAGTCCACTTGAAGTACACATCCATCCATTCAGTGGTACAATGTACAGGTATGATGAGGGAAGTGGCTGGAACTCTCCACCTCAGGGTTAGTAAAATGGGCCCAATATGGTCCGATTGCTAGGTTAGAGCAAGTGCTTCATACTCACTGTCTAACCATTACTATAAAAACTAGTGAATGAGTTCTAAGAAATTTAATTTATAACAAAATGTTTCAAAATTGTTATACGTATTCTCACTAAAATATTATTATTTTATTTTTTTACTTTGGTCACTTTTACCAAAATAAATTTCCTTCAAGGGACCAGAAGAAGGGTGTCAATGGTCAAATTTTAACAGTATGATGTATAACCTTGATTTTGTTCTGCGTATTAATTGTATTTATTGTGTGTTGTTTAGGTGTGAAGTGGCTTGCCCTAGAGACTGTGAGGTGTCAGAGTGGGAACCCTGGGGTCCATGTAAACCTATAAATGATAACTGTACCGCTGGTGGTGACCAACCAAGACCAATACCAAGAACAGGTAATACAAATATAATTAAACAAAAATCTTATCTTGTACAAAAAAACAAAAACAAATGCTTGAGAATATGCTTAAAAATGCAAGGAAGTAACAATTTATCTATTAGAGTTTATGATATAATGATCACTAAGACTCCATCGCAATTTGAAAATAAGCATACACTTTACTACTCTGGCATTAGTATTGCATTATAGAAGTTGGACCCAAAGAGCCTATGTACAGGGTGGGCCAAAAAAAACGCACTTTTTTGAAGATAGGTCAGCTTCTGTAGTAGATAGAGATATGGGGTTTGCGGGGTCTGAAAACTACATTCTTTTACTTTACATTTCATATCTATATAAAATATTGGGTGAAAGGCATGCAATGCCGGTTTGAAATAGGGTCTTTAAAAAATGTCGTTGTCCTGGTAGTAATCTTGTCTGGTATTATACTTTTGATAGAATAAACTACCATATGGTGGAAAGAGAGAGGGGGGGGGGTTCTTTTTAGGTAAGTGGGAGGAGTCCCTCAGTGATATAACAAACATTGAAGATGTGTTAAGCACAATGATGCCCTAAGTCTGGGCAATTCTCTTGCAATTATTGAATTGTTTGCCAGGAGCGATGGGACGGGGTAACATCTTGCATAAACGTGTAATTTAGCATTTGATCTTTAATTTCAGGCAANAAAAAAAAAAAAAAAAAAAAAAAAAAAAAAAAAAAAAAAAAAAAAAAAAAAAAAAAAAAAAAAAAAAAAAAAAAAAAAAAAAAAAAAAAAAAAAAAAATAGTTCCATTTTAATAAAAGAATTTAAATCAAATTATAATTAACACTGGGAGATAGACAGAGAAAAATAGACTCCAGCACCGGGACTTGAACCACGGGCCTCTACATTTCCAGTGTAGCGCTCTTTCCAACTAAGCTACGCAGGAGAATGATTTTTCTCTGCTGTAACCGATAACTAGTTTTATTATTACTGTTCATTAAATATAATTTGATGTGTTTTATGTACTTTTTTGTACCAATTATATTTAATAAAGGTTTTAAAATAAAAAAAAATCTAGGTTTTCACAAACTATAAGAATAGAATACAAGAAATGGCTCTTTTTACATTCATTTTGATCATCTTTATGTAGTAATGTGATCATTTTTAGGCACTTAAAAAAATTTTGCTTAAGTTTAAAAGCTTCTAGGGTGTTTGCACAAGCTTAAAGGTATTTTATGGCCCATCTTCTAATCAATATTTCTTTTCTGTTTACTTAAAGGTTGCTATCTTCTGTTTTTATTGCTTATTGCAGGAGAAAGGGAGCGTAGACGTAGTATCATGGTGGCTCCCAGCAGTGAAGGCATGGGATGCCCAAGCCTGACGGAGGTACAGCCTTGTTCCAGACCAAGGTGCTTTGTTTGGAAGCCTGGCACCTGGTCATCCTGCCAGCTCGACAATACTCATGCCAAGTGTGGACAAGGAACTCGTAATAGACATGTCAACTGTGTCACCCATACAGGGGTAATCATAGTACTATCTCAGACATCTAGTATACTTATAATACAGGGTGGGCAAAAAATGCACCTTTTTTGAACACTTATAGCTAGGGTTACCATAATTTATGAAAGCCAGATCCAGACTGAGGGTTCTCCAAGGGGGGNTAGTAATTATACCAATGTTTACAAACACATACCATGTCCGGGAGGTGCAATAACAGTTCTGTTCCTAGATCTAAGAGCCATGCTGGTAGGTGTAGAACATGGTTGGGAGCAGGGTGACCATGAAGACCATGCGGAAACCACACAATCATATGGACAGGGAAGTAAACATCTTTCTTCTGATACTGGCATCACGTCCATACACCAACTGTTAGCCACCACCTCCTGCACCATTATTATGAGAATATCAAAGATTGTACCTTCTTCCAATTGGTTTATAAGATAGTTAAAATATATTTCCACAAATAAGGCTTTACTTTATACAGGGTGTACCAGCTAATTTGGAACAGCGAAATATCTCCAGAACCATGATAGATAAAAAGATGCGGTTTTCAGGGTTAGATAATGGCTATAAATGCGCTTCCAGAACATATGCTGAACATTTTCTGTGTTCAGCAAAAGTGAGTGCAATTTACATAATTAAAAAAAAGTGAATAGGAAGCCAAATTTTTAAGACTGGAATAAGAAATAAGAATTTTTTACTCTTGGACATTTTTCGCCCCGAGCAATATTTTGCAGTCTGGAGAGCCCTGAACTAACTAAAATTGAAACTTTAAGTCCATTTTACAGCAAAACTAATGGATTTAGGAAAATAATTCTTATTTTTAGTTGTTGAATACAAATCCATTTTTAAAAACATGCATTATTGTTTTGTTTTTTTCACTTTTTGAGCCCTGCTGAACACCTTTTTTTCAACAAAAAACAGTTACATTTAAGGTATGGATTTTAGATTGGATTTGGACTAAAAATTAGAATTTTTTTCACTTAAATTATTTTCCTAAATCCATTAGTTTTGCTGTAAAATGGACTTAAAGTTTCAATTTTAGTAAGTTCAGGGCTCTCCAGACTGCAAAATATTGCTCGGGGCGAAAAATGTCCAAGAGTAAAAAATTCTTATTTCTTATTCCAGTCTTAAAAATTTGGCTTCCTATTCACTTTTTTTTAATTATGTAAATTGCACTCACTTTTGCTGAACACAGAAAATGTTCAGCATATGTTCTGGAAGCGCATTTATAGCCATTATCTAACCCTGAAAACCGCATCTTTTTATCTATCATGGTTCTGGAGATATTTCGCTGTTCCATATTAGCTGGTACACCCTGTATAAAGTAAAGCCTTATTTGTGGAAATATATTTTAACTATCTTATAAACCAATTGGAAGAAGGTACAATCTTTGATATTCTCATAATAATGGTGCAGGAGGTGGTGGCTAACAGTTGGTGTATGGACGTGATGCCAGTATCAGAAGAAAGATGTTTACTTCCCTGTCCATATGATTGTGTGGTTTCCGCATGGTCTTCATGGTCACCCTGCTCCCAACCATGTTCTACACCTACCAGCATGGCTCTTAGATCTAGGAATAGAACTGTCATTGCACCTCCTGGACATGGTATGTGTTTGTAAACATTGGTATAATTACTAGATGCGTATTATGTAGTGACATGAAGAATACTGTACTATTCTTACAATTAGTATTAACTCTTGAAATTCACTTTAGCCAACCTATGTGAGGGAAAAAATAAAGCCTCTAGGCCGTGGTGAGGTGAGCCAGTGACATTTATTTATTTGCCTAATGGAAAATAAAAACAACACTGAATTCAAAATCTAGTGCTCCCCCCTTCGGAATTTATTCTAATATCCAGTGCTGTCAAAAGGCAATATTAATTGTAAGAATAGTACATAAATATTCAGATTATAATTAACGGTATGAATGATCAAATATGCAAATTAACTTTCAAAATGTAATTTCTTAAACCAAAAACACAACCAACACACAAAAACTTACTGCGTAGGCTTCCGCGGTTAGTGTCATAATTAAGTTCTAGGTCTTCCGGTGGTGACCGCGTCATGTTCGAAGAATTTTCCGACGTTTCGCCTCCTATGCTGGAGGCATCTTCAGGGTTGTACATGTTGCTCTACTGCTAGGGACAACGTGGACTAGAGAGAATGGTCCGGGTTGGAGTTTATATGTTCAATTCTGGGTCTGAGGCGATATCTGTTGCGTGTTACATCAGATATTGCATCAGCCAGAGCAGGTGTAGGAGATTCCGGGTGGTCTGGATTACTCACTGGGCTGTAGGTAGGTTGTTGATCCTTGTCTTTACCTGTGTTAAGGGTGGCGATTAGGGGTTTCCATGTTCTGGAGAGCTTGAATCCATCTTCCCTGTTAAAATTTTCCGGCTTTTTCTCAATTTCAATGGCCTCTCGAAAGAGTCTATTATAATACCCCGGTACTGGTGCCAATACTCTGGTATCCTCGAACTTGATGAGGTGGCCGGTTTTTTCCGAATGTACCGCTACTGCAGACTTCCAATCATTGTTTTTAACAGCTCTGATATGCTCCTGTAGACGAGTGGAGACCAATCTACCCGTTTGCCCAATATAGGACTTACCACAGCTGCACGGAATCTCGTATACCCCGTTGGTTTTNAGTATACTTGATCGTGTGAACATTACTTTAAAGCTACACTAACACTTGGAGCAAGTATACTTGATCGTGTGAACATTACTTTAAAGCTACACTAACACTTGGAGCAAGTATACTTGATCGTGTGAACATTACTTTAAAGCTACACTAACACTTGGAGCAAGTATACTTGATCGTGTGAACATTACTTTAAAGCTACACTAACACTTGGAGCAAGTATACTTGATCGTGTGAACATTACTTTAAAGCTACACTAACACTTGGAGCAAGTATACTTGATCGTGTGAACATTACTTTAAAGCTACACTAACACTTGGAGCAAGTATACTTGATCGTGTGAACATTACTTTAAAGCTACACTAACACTTGGAGCAAGTATACTTGATCGTGTGAACATTACTTTAAAGCTACACTAACACTTGGACCAAGTATACTTGATCGTGTGAACATTACTTTAAAGCTACACTAACACTTGGACCAAGTATACTTGATCGTGTGAACATTACTTTAAAGCTACACTAACACTTGGACCAAGTGGATGTGATCAAAGTGTACTTGGACCAAGTATACTTGGATCATGTAAACCTGGCTTTATCTGATAAATAATTCCTATTTTAAGTAAAGTCTTAACAATTATTTTTTATTTTCTACTTGGAATATAATTTAATCATTCATTTGTATGTGGTATTTTTTTAGGAGGACACCCATGTCCAGATCCCGATGAGATGCTTCAGATTGAAGGCTGTAATCTTCACGGGTGTCACGGATATAGTTGGATGACATTACCGTGGCAGCCTTGCAACGGAACCTGTGACAGAGAGGGTTACCAGATCAGAGAAGTCTACTGCTCGGAAAACCAACAATATGTTTCACCTGATAAGTTAGTCCAAACTTAATACCATTCTACGTAATTAGTGAATGAAAAAGACAATAAGATTTTAATTTTTTGGAATTAATTTACTTCCTCATTGGAGTTTCCTAAAATCAAAAGTTCTTATTCAATTGATTTTAACTAAATGTTGTTTTTGATTTGATCAGATGTAGAACGCTGAAGAAGCCAGCTGAAAGTAGAACATGTACAGTCGAGTGTCCAGCTGAATGTCAAGTCTCCCCTTGGTCAGAATGGACTGCATGTAATCCTCATACCTGCTATCCAAGTAAGTCCGCATTGTAGCCTACTACTAAAGTATTTGTTAAAAGAAACGGAGACCCTGAACCCATTGCATCAATGGATCAAGAAACACATTTAAACATGCTGAAACTTGTTTGGCTAAAGTTATCTAAATAGTGCTTTATTTATTGATTAAAAACACAAAAATTATTCTAGACTCACTTCGAAATTGTTTTTTGAAGTTTGACACATGCATTGCACGGCGTGCAAGCACGTCGTGCCAAAAAACGGACGAAACGTGCCAGTGTATGGAGGTCTCCGTGCAAAGCACGACGTGCAATGCTTGGCACGGTGAGAATCAAGACGAGTTTGATTTTCAACGTGCCATGCCATCCTGCCACGAGCCAATGTGCTTGTGTGTGGGCTAGTGTCGAGCCACGTGCTAAAAATTGCAACATCTGAGGCTAAATTTCGTTCGGTAGCATCAAGATATTCTTGGTGGTATTTTTTTTAAAAATGAGTTTTACGTTTTTCTGCCTCCCAGTTTCTTGTTGTTAAGAGTAAGGAAATCATTCTTCTTCAACCAAATTTTAGTTTTTATTTACCTCCTCTTCCGTTGCTCCTTGCTATCTTTATATATCGAGCCAATCAAGAAAGCTTTATTTTTCGTTGCCACAGGCATAACTGGGCGTANTTTTAGCGGAAGGGGTTCATCTGAAGTAATGATCGCATTCCTTAATTCTATAAATTTTTCTTCCCCATTTAATGATATTTCTATTAAACCTTCCAATTCCCCCTCTAACTGTTCACTCGCCTTTTCATCCCCTACTGATACCCTTTGTAACTCTTTAATATACTCATTATACTTTTCTAAATAAAGTTTTAGTTTGTGCCGCTTGTTTTTAGCTTTCCTTTTTAGCCCCGCCTCGCAAATTGGGTACCAATTTATTTCTAAAAAATCCGAAACCTCCCTAACCTTGTCAACCAATCTTTTCTTAATCGTAGGGAACGCCTTCCTAACCATCCCTACTGATGTAGAAGCCATTCCCTATTGCCAATAAACCCTAATGACCTAGAAAAGGGAGACTCTAACTACTTAACGTTACCCAATTGAAGTCTTCTTGCTTTGATGTTTTGCCGCCGGGTCGTTGTCTTCGGTTTTACTGCCCTGTTACACTGCTTGTTAGTCCACTGGATCTATTATTCCTCTGCTACCATGTCTCGGACTTCCAGTCTCTTTTAACTTCTACGATTCAGATAAAACCTTTGATCTTCTTATAAATTCCTTTTATTTTACTAACAAGACAAAAAAACCTCTTTTTTATCTTCCATTATAAAAATATATATAAACATTTTGACATCCATAACTATGGCAACTCATTTAAAAACAAAGAAAAAATAAATACAAAAATAACTAAATATTCGCTCCGTGACAACATCAGGTTCAACTAAATTTGTTCGCCTATATATCTTCTAAAATATCTATATTTAATGCTGTTGTTTTAACCCTTTGACTGCGGAGGTATCACCAGGTGATATCTAGCATTTTCAACTGAGTGGCGGGGATGGATGGCTTGGTGATACCGCATGGTTTGGAAAGGCGTGTGTTATTCGAGAGAGGGGATAATTGGACTTCTTCAAACGGGTTCTTTTGTTGTGTGGCCGCCTCAAAGATAGACCCAACATCATTTCACTCGTTTACTCCTGCTATGCTGGTTTGCAGACCTCTTTTTTTTGTAGACCCGCTACACTTCCGCTCCTGGATAAGACCCTAAGGGAAAGGTCTTGCAGTCAAAGGGTTAAGTATTTTATAATTAAAGCCACTCCAATTATTGATACACTGTCAACATGGTAATAATAGGACCCACATTTCCTTCTTAAGTTCGGTATCCACTTTGTGAGGCATGACTCGAAGTTTTACCAAGGCATATCAAGGATCGAAGTGCTAAATGCCATGCGGACAATTTAAAAACTGGATAGAAGAATAAGCTATTCCTTGGAATTAGTAGGTCAAACGTGCTGAGGGAATACCGACTAAATTCTCAAGAGCAAGCTTCCCTCGACTGTTTTTGCCTTAATAAAGCTATTATATAGAGATTGTATCCAATTTTTTTTTATTTCATTCTAGAATAATCAAAATTAATTTTGAAGAATTATCTACCTTATAGTTGAAGCAAGCTTCTTACATTGAACAAACTATGTATCCTGTCAGTCTTCTGTCAGTAAATTTTACGTCTCATGATTACTTGAGTAAAATTTGGCAAGTTTGAAATTAAAATTTCAGGGCGGGAAAAGATTCTATATATTTGCTAAAATGTTATGATGATATTTTATTTTTCAATCAAATACCACACATCCTGAAACAAAATGCATAAGATCAACTCTTTCTAGAAGTTAACTTTCACTTCTAATAGGTTATAGTCTCATCATTTTTTTGTTTAATATCTACTAATTGCAATATAGCAATATTTTCTCCTGAATAATATACTCAATTTTCTTTCTTTTTTTTTCTCTGTCCAGATGGTTCAAGGGGAGAAGTGATGAAGCAGACTAGGTACAGAGTTGTCCTGGAAGGAAAAGACTGCGGGCCGTTAGCTGAAGAGAGACAGTGCTTCTCTTACCAGGAGTCCTGTCCTGTGTACATGTGGAGACAGGGCAACTGGTCTAACTGCCAGCTTGCGTCTGGCAACAGGTGTGGACATGGTCTCAGAACTAGAGGTAGGCATATACCATTCCTTATGCATATTCTAATTCATTCATGTATGGATAATACAATTAATAAATTTAGCACACAGTAAATTAATAAGTGAGATTTACTTCACTTCCATAATTAATTGTATGAGTACTACATAGTTGCATACAAGAAGACATCTGTCTCGGACTTCGAGTCTCTTTTAACTTCTACGATTCAGATAAAACCTTCGATCTTCTTATTAATTCCTTTTATTTTACGAACAAGACAAAAAAACCTCTTTTTCATCTTCCATTATAAATATAAACAAACATTTTGACATCCGTAACTATGGCAACTCATTTAAAAACAAAGAAAAAATAAATACAAAAATAACTAAATGTTGGCTCCGCGACACTCCCGAGCCCAGCTGTGATGAATCTACTTCCCTTCCTTGACCTCAGTCCTGTCCATCTCGATGGGTAAAGCTGTTATGTTGGTCGCGTGAGTATTCCAGAAGGTACTCTCGCAGTCGAG
>KZ652391.1:70750-93570 GCA_001010745.2 Gerris buenoi | reverse complement strand
AAGTGCCTTCACCAACTACAAGTATTATTGAGTTAACTCATGGTGTGCTTGTAAAGTGCCTTCACCAACTACAAGTATTATTGAGTTAACTCATGGTGTGCTTGTAAAGTGCCTTCACCAACTACAAGTATTATTGAGTTAACTCATGGTGTGCTTGTGAAGTGCTTTCACCAACTACAAGTATTATTGAGTTAACTCATGGTGTGCTTGTGAAGTGCCTTCACCAACTAGAATGTAATCTTAATTAATCTTGTAATGCCAAAAGCAGTGGTACAATTTTTATTTTTTTTTTTTAGTTTCTGTGGAGACTATGGTTTACAAGAAGAACCCTGCCTGGAGCCTTGCCCTATAGACTGCATCTTAAGTGAATGGACGCCATGGTCTAATTGTAATGCATACTGCGGCCCAGGAGTTCAAAACAGATCTCGAATTGTAAGTACATTTCTTAAAAACATACCTATACTATACCTATACCTAGATTGGAAAATTATACCTTTCTTGAAGGCTCCTGCTCATTACTACCTGGGGCTGCATCTTCTACCATGGATTTTTTTTGTATATTTTATGAGATCTTTAAAAAATCTCGATAAGACAATATGTGTGTAACATTTCTCGCCTCTATAATCCAAATAATCAAAGAAATCAAATGTGATGGAGGAAAAACCTGGGTCAGGCAGGGCTGATTGTAAGCCAGTCGGCAATGCCAAACCCCAACCATAAAATGATTAAAAATGCTAACCATCAACACTTATGTGGGTTTCAATTTGCAGTAGAACTACTTATTATATTTCATTACTAGCTGGATACCCGTGCTTCGCTAGGGAGTGTTTTTAAATTTGATAAGTTTATAAACTACCAGGAAAGCATACAAATTATTTTACTATGCGAGAAAATCTAGATTCTATCCCTCCTAGTTATATCCCCCACCTCTTTGATAATATCATTTGCAAATATCCTAAATTTACCCCCCTCCTCTGAAAATATGACAAAACTGTACATAACAACAATTACTGTACTCTTAAAGAGCATTTCAACGTTATGCATCATGAAGATAAAGGGTATTCATTAGTTGTACCCCGTACCCCTTTGAACCAAAATTTATAGTTCGGAAATTCATGTAAACAATTACCTTCCCCTTGCTTTGAAGGTCAAATGTGCAAATTCTCATCGAGATCGGAATAAAACTCTAGATTTGTATAAAAGAACATGCATATGTACCCACATATGTTGACTTTTATATACATATTATAGATATAGATATAAATTTCCATTTTACCTCTCCCCCTTCTAAATGAAAATAAGACAAAACTGAACTTAAGAACAATTACTTTTCTCTTAAACAGCTTTTCAACGATTTGTATCATGAAGTGTATCCAATCCATTACTTTGTCATTTGTACCCCGTACACATAACAACAATTACTGTACTCTTAAAGAGCATTTCAACGATATGCATCATGAAGATGAAGGGTATTCATTACTTGTACCCCGTACCCCTGTGTACCAAAATTTTAATTTCGTAATCTCATGTAGGCAGTGACCTTCACCTTGTTTTGAAGAAAAAGTGTGTAAATATTCATCAAATTAGGATAAAAGACATACCCTCATACGGATACACTTCTTTTTATATAAGATATAGCTATATTTTTCAATTTTACCCCCCTCCTAAGTGAAAATATGATAAAACTGTACATAACAACAATTACTGTCCTCTTAAAGAGCTTTTCAACGATATGCATCATGAAGGATATTCATTACTTTGACATTTGTACCCCGTACCCCTGTGTACCAAAATTAAAATTTTGAATATTCATGTAAACAGTGATTTTCCCCTTGCTTTGAAGGTCAAGTGTGCAAATTCGAGATCGGACTAAAACTGTAGATTTGTATAAAGAACATGCACACATGTTGACTTTTATTTATGTATGGCCGCCATCTTGAATCAAAATACCCGATTGGTAAACTATTTATCAAAAGTTACTAATTTCATAAAAGGAAGCCAACTTTTGAATTTCAAGGTTCTAGTACAATTGGTTCCCGAGATATCGTCTTGTCGAATTTTGTATATAAATGGCCGCCATCTTGAATCAAGATGGCGGATTTTTAAAATATTTCTTAGCGAGCACCTAGGAGGTAAGAGGAACACACCTACAAATTTTCATGGTCGTAGGTTCAGTGGTTTCAGAGATATCGTGATGTGTCAGTCAGTCAGTCAGTCAGTGGTATTTGGATTTTATATATATATAGATTAGTAGTGCCTTCTTTGTCTTAAAAAGAGGAGACTTTGTATGAAATGGTAAGACCTCTAAATTTTAAACCCACTACTGGGATCCTTTTGAAGGAAGTTGCTTACTATGTGAGTCAGAGATAATGGTTCTTATTGGGTATGTACAAACCGAACTATGATTTCTAACATGTAATCTTTTTGATGATAACAGATAACAATTAATAATATAATCCATTCACTTAAAGAAATGATAGATTAAGGAAATCGAAATGAAAAGCTCTTATGTGACCTTTACTTTAAGACGAAGTATATGTGAACCTGTAACCCTTAACAAATCCTTATGCCTCATTCTAGTTCCATCTGCTACCTGGGTCTACACTTAGATCTTTGATTTACATGGCCATGTTAAACAAAGATCTTTGTGGAGACCCAGGTAGCGGATTGTAATGGAACGAGGCATAAGGATTTGGTTAAGGGTTACAGGTCCACGTATACTACTGCACCCACATCACATAAATGTCATATAGGCAATACACAGTACACATCACATCTAAACTAAACATGCAGAACAACCCACCCAATAAAAAAACCAATAAGGACATAATGGCATAGAAATAACAGTTCATGTTATATCAGCTGAGGTAACAGAACAGAGCATCTATTACTTTATAACAGTACGGAATCAATAACATCTGAAGTAACAAGTTGTAATGAAGTGTTACAATATAACACCTTGTGTTACAATTAACACTTCTTCAAATAACTGTTTCATGTTATTTTTATCGTTTCTTTGATGTTATTCTAATTCTGTTCTCTACCCTGTTTCTGTTATTTCCATTTGAGTTTAAATAATTTGATTATTGTCAGGAACTCTAGGGGCTCCACCCGAACTCAGGTTCCTGCCTAATCAAGGTCCCAGTTTGATTCAACAAAAAAAAAATTGCAGCTCTCTCTTTAAAAAAATAAAGATCAACTATAATCAATACAGAAACGACTCTGTCACATTAATATAAACTAACTTAATAAAAACATCAAAATGAACTAAAACTTGGAGAAATAAAAGCCCAGCATACTTCACAATTATAAACAGCAAAGGTTTTGCTGCTGTAGGGTAGAGCTCGGTTCTAACTTGGAACCCTGTTCCAATTTCCAATCACTTTGCGTTTTGGTCGTTACCTTAGGACCTTTGGTTTTGGTCCTTACCTTAGGACCTTTGGGTTTGGTCCTTACCTTAGGACCTTTGGGTTTGGTACTTACCTAAGGACCTTTGGTTTTGGTCGTTACCTTAGGACCTTTGGGTTTGGTCCTTACCTTAGGACCTTTGGGTTTGGTCCTTACCTTAGGACCTTGGGTTTGGTCCTTACCTTAGGACCTTTGGGTTTGGTCCTTACCTTAGGACCTTTGGTTTTGGTCGTTACCTTAGGACCTTAGGGTTTGGTCCTTACCTTAGGACCTTTGGTTTTGGTCCTTACCTTAGGGTTTGGTCCTTACCTATCTGAGTAGCACTAGCATTAAAGGTAACTCCTCATTTCCTGCTGATGACCTTTTTCTATCGGCAAACAGTCTGCTGCCTTGGAATTTTTCAATCCAGAGCTACAACAAAATTTTGTTTTACATAATGTTCACAATGCTTTGCATTACCTTATTGCAAGGCCCCAAGCAAAACTGTTTTTAAATCAAGCTAAATATACAGTAAATAAGGAATGATAAAGTATTTAGGCATTGAACAATTACGTTTAAAATTAGTTTATATTTAATCATAATAGAATAAATTTGTTACGAGCATATAAATTTCAGGAGTTAACATAAAACGGATAAAAAATAGTAAATGATTACAACAATAAATAAAACTTAATGTTTGTTTAAGGTACATTGTGATATGCTTTGTATAATGCAATAGATAAGGAAAATGCATTTCTTTCTGAAGAAGAGGAAGTGTTAGAAATAATTATGAAGGACCTAAAAAAAAAGAAAGTTTTTTCTAAACTAGCTTGTACATAATGTAGAGGATTTTTTTTCTTAGCATGTGAAGCGAAGAAAAATTTTGATTTAAGGTTTTTTTTTACCTTTTGCGTTGTCCTGTTAAAAAAACTAATTAAAAACTTTTTTTTTTGGCAAAATATTAACTTAATTTATCAAAGTAAGCACTCTTCTGCTCTTTGCAACACTTAAAAGAAATTATCAATATTTTCAGTTATTAATATTACAAGTCTAAAAACAAAAATAAGTCCAATACGGAACAAGTCTGAAAATGATTAACACTTCTATAGTGTTATTGTAATGATTTAACTATCTTAAAGGCAATTGATAAGAGATTAAAAAAAAAAATGTATAGATTGGTGCTTACAGTGATAAGACATGTAACCATTCATGATAACATTGAGCATGGACAAAGTCCATTGCTAAAACCTTTTTCCCTAATCTGTAATAATTGTAATGAAGTAGTGCCACTGCAAGGTTGTCTTTGAGCCAATAAAACTCTTGGTCTCCCTCCTTTATTTGAGCTACTCCATAGAAGGGAGTCTTGACACCACTCGACAACCACAGCTAAGGCATTTATGATAACATATTAATCGGTTAAGTGAACAAAAAGTTGAGACAAACAAAGGATTATTGTTTTGACTGGAATTTTGTGGTACTATTTCATAATTATGACTAGAGAGATTCGTAGTAAGTAACACAACTATATTGTCACCACAATTTTATATTCACTCTTACTAGTAGTAGTAGTAGTAGTAAGGTCCTAGTACTGGTAACTAGATGAGTAGGATGAACCACTTGTTCGAATTAGACCATCTTTTAGACCCATTTTACTATCCCCTTGGTAGAGAGTTGCAGCCACTTCACACATCATTCCTTTGTATATTATACCCCCTAAGCGAGTATGATGTGATCATTAGTGAGCCATATAAATCAGAGTATTATGGCGAGGGATCGAACCCATGACCTCATGTACTTGATTCAAATGATGCCCTTGCAGACCTGGTAAGTAACTTAATACACATGGCCACACTGGCTCTCCTTCACTCTTACTAAGTTAATACACACACTGAAGATGATATTATGTGTTCAAAATTCGTTAGCTAGTTTTAATATAAAATTGTGGTCACAACATTGTTGTGTTACTTTTTTTTACCAATCCTCTCTAGTCATATTTATTGTTGTGACTAAACAAAGACATCCCTTCACTAAAAGTAAATGAAAGAGGCGAGCCAGAAGCTTAAAATCTGAGGCAGGCATATTTAAACTCCTACTTAAGACTACTTCTGGCCTTACCTTCCCTCTCTCAAAAGCCGCTAGTGATTATAAGCCAGCATTGATTAATGAAACTACTTCTACTAACCAAAGCAGATGACTAAAGAATAGGAGTGTGGGAGAGAAAAATATTGCGTAAGATCTTTGGAGGAGTGTATGACAACGGAGAGTGGAGAATTAGAACAAATGCAGAGCTCCGGACTCTTTATAATGAACAAGATCTTGTTACAGACATTAAGAAAAGTAGACTTAGATGGTTGGGGCATGTGGAACGTATGGATGAGGAAAACTTGGTAAAAAAGTATATAAAGGAAGACCTGAAGGGAGGAGAAACAGAGGTAGACCAAGGAAGAGATGGCTAGACGATGTTGAGGAGGACCTGCGGCGCATGGGGGTCTAAGGGTGGCGGAGGAAAGCCCAGGACAGAGAAGAATGGGCAGAAGTCATTAAGGAGGCCATGGCCCTTCAAGGGCTGTAGAGCCATGGAGTTCTGGAGTACTTCTCCTGGGCGGATGTTTCTTTATCAACATTCAAGTGACCACACTGATCATATTTACAATTATTTTCATCCTTTTATATTAAAATAATAATGTTTTACTTCAAATTTCAAGCTTGTAATTCATCAATAATAGAGAGGAAAAAAAATTTGATACTTTATTAAGTAGAAGGAAAATTTAATCCTATAAACTAGGATATTTAGTAATACACTATTATTTCTATTTTTGTAACTAGTAAAACTTTAACATTTCCTCTTCTTCTGACAGTTTTCATTGATTACCACTTAAAAATGATTTAAATCTATAAACAAATAAATAACAATAAATTGATAACAAAACAGAGATCAAGATGGCCAATAGTTATAGAATTAGTTATAAAAATGGATTATTGCTTAACGGAATGTAATCATAAAATGTTCACTATTTTAATATAAACAAAGAGAAATTTAAATTATTGTTTTCTTGTTACTTCGTTGGGTAAATCTTACTTCTTTAGAAAAAAGTTCAATAAAGTACCGACTAAAGAGATTTAATTATATTAGGTAACATATTTAAATGCAATATTAATTCTAGTTCGGGAGAAATACTCTCATAAAGTTTTATATAGAATATCATACCGATCTTATCTATTTACAACTCACTACAGTTGTTATCAGTGTTGAAGTAAGGGACAATGATGTTATCTACAATACATCCTGTAAGAGTGATAAAGTTTTCAAGCTGAATCCTGAATAATGGCATTAAATTTAGCTTTTAAAATTTATTAGCAACCCAAGATTGGGCTAAACTGAAGAAGACGGTGCGTTTGAAAATGGCTCGGCGGAACAATTTTGCTTTTTTAGTACACTTGAAAGATGATATCCCTTTGTCAAACACTACATTTGTATGATTTATACATTTGAGTGATTATATATGAATGATTTGTACACAGGAGAGTTGATATCCCTTTGTCAAACACTACATTTGTATGATTTATACATTTGAGTGATTATATATGAATGATTTGTACACAGGAGAGTTGATATCCCTTTGTCAAACACTACATTTGTATGATTTATACATTTGAGTGATTATATATGAATGATTTGTACACAGGAGAGTTGATATCCCTTTGTCAAACACTACATTTGTATGATTTATACATTTGAGAGATCATTATATGTATGATTTGTACATAGGAGTTGATATCCTTTTGTCAAAATAATACATTAGAGTAAGGCCTTCGCACTTTTCTAACCCTTTTCCCAAAACAGCATTGTATTCTTCAGTTTAACCCAAGATTGACTGTACTTGGTTGAATAGAAAATCCATGATAAAGGTCAAGATTTATTAAATTATTTGTGAAACCCTTATAGTGCTAAAAAAGATGGAATAAGGGCATTAGCTCCTTAAACTGTTTTTCTATTTTATGTAGACAGTGCTTGGAACAATGATAAAAAAAAAAAAAAAAAAAAAAAAAAAAATACATTTTTAATTAACAGCAGATACTTTCAGTATAGCCTCTACTAATTAATATATATTGTCCGTAGCCTCTATGGCACATCACTGTCAAAACAAATGAAAATGAATGGAAAAACATGTCAAACAAGTTAGAGCAAAGAAGTCTATACAGTTAATCTCATGGTCATTATTTCTCATCAGTCATTAAATTACCTGATTTAATTTGATCTGCGTTTAAACCTTTCAACATTAATCGATAAATATTAAAGTTAAAGATTATTTCTTCCCTTTCAGTCTTACTTAGCATCCATCGATAGATCTCTGTTTATATAACTGTATAAGTTTTTGTTTTTTTTAACTAAAATGTAGGTATAGATAAACCTACAAACAAAATAGATATATACTATATATACATAAAACAAGTAATAATCAATAGGGTTAAAATTCAATAAATTAATAAAACAAAACATACATAAAATAAATTGGAAGTTGTTCTACAAAAAATGTAAAGCAAATTTATAAGGATTCAAAGAATTATAGGTATAAAAATTAAGTATTTGATTTTATAAATTTTATATTGCCGCTTTATAAATTGGTTTTAAACTAATGGTACTTCTTTAGATTGTTACTCCCGTTTTTTTTTGGAATACAAATGACTTTAACTTAATAAGACGAAGGGATGTTTAGTCCAATGTACTTTGGGACAAAGGAATATCATACTTCTGTTTTTAAAAGGGGAGTAGTAGTAGTAGTAGTCTAGTACTTCCTATTAGAACGGGTAGGATGAACCACTTGTTCGAACCTTGCAATTAGGCCATTACTTAGGCCCTTTGTACGCCCCACGGTAGAGAGTTGCAGCCACTTCACACATCATACATTTGTACATTGTACCTCCGAATCGAGTATGATTTGATCAATAGTGAGCAATAAATCACAGCGTCACAGCGAGGAATCAAACCCCATCTCGTTCCACACATGATTCAGTGATGGCCGAGCAGACGTGGTTTAACCTGCACGGCTACACTACCTCTCTAAAAGGGGAGTAACAAACTTAAGAAGTGATCTACTAATGTAGAGATTGGGTGAAGGGTCCTATTCGTATTGGAAATTTTCATGTCGAATAGTTAATGTCTTTTCTACAGACAAAGAGATACATTTTACCAGCAATAATTTTACGAAACAATTAATTATATCCAATATATTTCCACAAAAAATAAATCCTGCGGTATTGAGGTATGAACTTGGCATAACATGCACATTTTTAAATACACTTTTGAAAAAAATCAACACCTAATTTTTTTATTATAATATAAAAAAAAAGTTTTTTATTCAAATAATGTAAGATTTACTCAATACTCCCTACATCTGTTTCCTCATTATAATTCGCTTTTGAACAACTTCAAAGTATGTTAATAATTCAATAATTAATCATAAACTTACATTATATAATTAGGATTCAAGGCAGTACTGTACAAAATTAATATAGAAGTACACACAACTTAGGAATGATTATTCCTATCTACATGATATGTCCAACTATTACATTTACTTATAACATATTATTATCTGATACACTTCGTAAACATTAATTTACAATATTAGTCTAATTATAAAAAAGAAATAACATATTTACAATAATAACAATATTTTTTTTTTATCAGTCAACTTTTTTTTCTTTTTTTTCTTGAAAAAAATTGGCACTTCTTCATAATTTAAGCCAGGATTACACGGGTAGAGTAAACAGGAGAGTAGAGTGCACTCTACTTCCAACTCTACCAATTTTGATTTTGGAGCGTTTACACATAAGCTAGTAGTAAGTATAGTACGCTGAGTGAAAGCTGTTTGTTTACAGTTCTGAACTCTACTTGCTCATATGACTTCATCATATGAAGATGTTTACACGGGTAGAGTGGGAAAGCTAGTAGAGTGGGAGCTGTGGAGGGGGAAGTAGAGTAGAGTAAAGTCCACTTTACTGCATGCGGTATTAGTACTCTACTCTACCAGCTTCTCTACTCGCCACTCTACTCTAGGGTGAGTTTTTTCGGGTTTCTACGGGTAGAGTTACTCTACTCTCCTGTTTACTCTACCCGTGTAAACCCGGCTTTAATTAACAACTTAAATTAATTTATAAATTCCCTGGGTAGTTTAGTCGCTATTTTAACAAGATTAAATGGATATTATTTGTACTGATTAGAATAAATTATCATCCTACAATTAGCGTCAAAAAAAGGCATGTGAAAGGGTGACCATCTATGAATTTGATCAGATCAATTTGAGAGGTACAAAAAAAGTTCTAAAATGAACAAGATCATTTTATGCTAACTTTGAGATTTATTTAGCACATTTCATTATCTTAACTAATGCTGTCAAGTTTGAGGAATTGAAGTTGTCAGGCTATTACCAGCCATAGAAGTATAATTTAGGAACTTGGTTGACTTTATACTTGACATGACTTTAATAGACTTATTATACCTCATGATAGAACCGAAAAGACGAAACCACTTATTCAAACCTTGCAATTAAGCCACCCATTCGGGCCCAGAATTGAATTCTGAACCCACTATTTACCTCATGATTCTAAGTGTTCACCGAGTGTGAGTGCATAGCCACGGCTAATCTGAACCCACTATTTACCTCATGATTCTAAGTGTACACCGAGCGTGAGTGCATAACCACGGCTACTCTGAACCCGCTATTTACCTAAGTGTACACCGAGCGTGAGTGCATAACCACGGCTACTCTGAACCCGCTATTTACCTCATGATTCTAAGTGTACACCGAGTGTGAGTGCATAACCATGGCTACTCTGACCCCAGTATTTACCTCATGATTCTAAGTGTCCACCGAGCGTGAGTACATAACCATGGCTACTCTGAACCCACTATTTACCTCATGATTCTAGGTGTACACCGAGCGTGAGTGTATAACCATGGTTACTCTGAAGTCACTATTTACCTCATGATTCTAAGTGTACACCGAGCGTGAGTGCATAACCACGGCTACTCTGAAGTCACTATTTACCTCATGATTCTAAGTGTACACCGAGCGTGAGTGCATAACCACGGCTATTCTGAACCCACTATTTACCTCATGATTCTAAGTGTACACCGAGCGTGAGTGCATAACCACGGCTACTCTGAACACACTATACATTTTCATAACTATGACAATTCTAAATTTTTTAAGTATGTAAAGGGGACCAGCTTTAAGATTATTTTCATCTTAAATTAAATATCTCATGGTCCAAGTTGGTTTATACATACTTTGGAAGACTAAAAAACTTATTTTTAATATTTTCATCCATCATTATGCATCACTTGGGTGCAATCAATTTCTTAGCAAGCAAAAGTTAAGATGAATAAAATAATTGTTTCGGAATAATAAATAATGATAAAAACACTCTTATTACTCGTTAATTTTAATCTGACAGGGAAAACAAGTAACTTTAATTATTAATTTATATGTTATATATTATTATGATATGGTATCTACAGCTGACCTTTTGTTAACTCCCAAGTGCTACGATAAACATTGCTTTTTTTGTAAAAATAATTCTGTTTTATGGATATGAAAATACATACATAGATCTGCTTTAAATATAATACAAAAAATTATTTTTTTAACAGGAAATATTAAAATTACTTACATTGGCGTTGCTGTAAATATTTCCATGTTATTATATTGTCGAGGTACTGAAGAGCCTTACTACACTGAGTCCCAATGCGAGGTACTAGTTATATTTTACTCCGGGTCTCCTTTTTTAACTTTAGTCTTGAGAATCGGTTTCAGGCCTAACTAGGACTTGAACCTTTTACTCTTGAACTTTATGTATCACAATTCTCCAAGAACCTCTATAAATATGAGATTTTTGAGAATGTACTTTAAGTTTGTGGGTATCGAGCTTAACGAAAGCTTTAGCGAAACAATATTACTCATCGACACTAAAGTAAAGATAATACGTGGTATACATACTGTTAGTACTAGACATTGGTGTCGTTGATAAGGAGGGGCTGAAGGTTGAGCTTGGCTTGAGATGTGATGCGCTGCATTACACACGACGCTGATAGTCTGGCTTCGGCGTCGTGGTCCCAACACTCGTCCATAGTGTCACACAGTACCAGGAGCCCGGGGTGAGACCTCCAGTCGTTCCTCAGCACCGGTCTCTGCTTCTTGTGCACCACCAGTTCCTGCATGTCTTCCAGGGAAGGGTGTTGACCCACTTCTTCTTCGAAAGGCAGCCTGTACTCGCTGATAGGACCTTGCTGTGCGGTACAACGGGACACGAGTTCCCACAGGACCAAGCCGCAGGCGTACATGTCTATTCTCAGGAAAGCGTCACGGGAGAAGTTGATGGCCCCCTCGAGTACTTCCGGCGCCATGTACCTCCGAGTCCCGACTTGACCGTGCGTGTCTCCACAAGGTTTTCCTGGTTGAAAAACTAGAGCGAGCCCGAAATCGGCGATACAAGCGGTCAAATCGGTTTTGAGAAGGACGTTTTTCGATTTGAAGTCCCTGTGTGCGATGGCGGGTTTGAAATTCTCTATCTTAAGCTGGGCGATCTCCTCGTGGAGGTGCATGAGGCCTCGAGACATGGTTTCGGATATCTTACAGAGCTGTTGGAACGTCACCGTGTTGGCTTTGAGGAAGTCGCAGAGAGACCCACGCTCGTGGTAAGCCGTGATGAGCCAGAACTCCGCCTGCAGGTTGTCTCCTCTCTTCTCCGCTCCGATGTAATGCAGGATGTTGTCGTGGTCCATTCTAGGCAGTTTGAAGATCTGCTGTTCGCTCAACCACGACTGTTTGTCCTGGATAGGGAAGACTTTGACCGCTACGACGTCGCTCTTGTAGTTGGCTTTCCATACCGCGCCGAAACGTCCCCTGGCCTTTATTTCCACGAGCTGGATAGGCCTCATTCCCGTGTCCGGAGAAGGTGACGGCGGTGAATGAGGTTCGGACGTGGGTACCTCGTTGAAGTAGGTGGTTTTCTTATTCCTGTAACAAAGACAGATTACCACTACTCCGACGACAGTCAGTGTTCCCATCACCCCGTAGATAACGATGTAAATTATGGGTTGATTGTCCTGGACGGGTTCGGGATTAGGAGGCGTAGGGGATTCCGTCGGGGGCGGCTCCCAGTAGAAGTCGGAATTACAAAGGTCGCCGTCACAACAGCAGAAGTGGGTATCTTCCTTAGGTTTGTTTTTAGTGTCGACACACCGATTCCGCCCCGCGCATTCGTTGTTAGGTAAGAAACAACCTTTGAGACGCACTTGGAGACCCGTCTCGGTAGAGTTCTTCCAAAGCACGTAGCAGTGAGACGACTTCTCCGGAGTCGGGCATTCCTTTATCTCGGTACAGTCGTCACCTCTACCCTCCAGAATGCAGTCCTCTTCGACGTGCTCGCATTTGAGGGCTCCGCTGCCCAACGCGTGACCGCATACCTTCGAGAAACATACGAGAGAGAACAAGAAATAAGCTAATGTTTTACACCTCGACTCCATCGTTCTCTTTACCCTCGAAAAACCTTTTTCAAAACGTGAAATCGATTAGATTCGCGGATTTCTCGAACCACTTGTTTTTAACACGCTCCTCGATAATTCTGGCGTCAAGAAGGAAGATCCGATTGTCGCATCACGAGCGGTTTATTTGTCACATACAACGAGATCCGTATAAAAGTTAAAATTCGAGCATCCGAAACACCGTAAAATCTCATTTAAATATCGTCCTCCATCTCGAAGTTACAAGCATCATAAAACTCACGAGAAACGTTTCCCACATTATATACGAATAAATCCTTCTCGACGTGCCTTCTTCTTAACTTTATCGCTAAGTTTAATTATCAATAACTTATTATAATTGAAATTGAGGTAGTTCAAAAAAAGCAAGAAAAAAATTATAGTAAATGGTTAAAAACAAAAATAACTTAAATCAGGTTAATTTTATGACCAAAAATGGTATTGTAGTGGGGGAAGAAGGGAGTATACAGGGTTGCCATTTCTTGAAACATCGACATCTAAACGAAGACTTGGAGAAAACGCATCGGTCTGAAATTAGTATTGGCTTCAACATGTTTTTGATTATTACAAAACATATATATTATATATTACATGTTATTTATTCAATTTGAAACTTTGCAATAATGCTATGTGAAGTTACCCAATCACAGGAATAAAATTATATGGAAGCCCCAAATAATCATCCCTTAAAAACTAGGGGTTAACATTTAACATTTACTAATTCATGTTTGTACTATGAGTCCTTGAAAGTTAATTTTTTCGTGCCCCCCTCCTAATTTAACAAAGCAACGATAAAATATTTTAAAAATCGTATTTATTCTTTGTCAAAAATTAAGAAACGACTTACGTCCCATATTTTGTAACAACAGCCCCCCCCCACCCCCCCCCCCCAAAAAAAAATCTTAAAAATTTATTATCATAGGAACGGATTGGCTTAGTCACTTTGGATCTGTTTCATTGCCTTTGGACAATATAAATTTATAAAATGGTACCTGACCAATGTTATTGCTAAAACACTTTCAAATTGCCGCCATCTTGATACAGCATGGCCAGTTATTTTGGTTAACAAAACTGTAAACTGCCTTCAGACCCTGTGTTTGAGTGTGCTAATAGCTCATCTTAGCTAATTTATTTATCATAACTTTTCAATCCCACATCACAACATAAGTATTGTCTTGATTATCTTACATTTCTTTTTTTTTTTAAAGAAAAATAGAGGACAAACTAATAAAGTTAAGTATTATAAAATTATTTTAAAATATCGGATACAGTGCGTCTCAAAACTTTTCCTCATAAAACATAAACCTATATAAATAACAACAGATTTTTGTGATTATGTTGATTATAATTTTGTCGGTTAATAGCTGTGCAGTGTAATGAGGTCCGTTATTGTGAGGTATTGAAATGTAAACTAACACTTTCCTTCATTAAAATCAAAAGTTAATTATCTTCAAAATGGCGACAGATTGTAAGATAAAATATGGAGGACTTATTTATCTTATAAAAAGGTATCCTTGCAAGGAATTTCAACTAGATCGAAATAGTTTAAAAATGATATGGCGAAATAGTTTAAAAATGATATGGCGAAATAGTTTAAAAATTATATCCAAAATGGATATCTCTGTTAACATCATGGTTTGGGATTTTTGTGTGAAAACAATACTTTTCCTTTAAGTAATGGAAAAATAAGTTGTATGTAAGTTGTAAATGTGGTATTATCCCTGAGCAGGGATAAAATAAAATGGGTAAATTCGGATAGTACATGCTACCACTTTGAGGTTAGGTGATAAAAATATGTATATTAAATTAAAAACCTTAATTTTGTGTACCCTTGAATTTTCAATAGCCACTCCGCACCGCTCTCATTTCCTGAAGAAAAACAACCCTCCTGTATAAAAAAAAAAACATAAAAATTCGATGGCATCTACAATCAGAATTAGCCAAAAAATGTCGTTGATATCCTTTTTTTATAGTGTTTATTTAAAATACTAATATTTTGTTGTCAGGTATTGAGGGAAAGCTTGCATGGAGGAAGGGCGTGCGGTGAGCTGATGGAGACCAAGATATGCTTTACTAAGTGTGAAGTATTTGAGTGGCAGGCAGCTGGCTGGAGCGACTGTTCTCTTATACCTTCAGATAGACCTAGTGGCTGCGGAACTGGAGATCAATATAGACAAGTCAAGTAAGATTTAGAAATTTATATCAATGTGTTGGGTTCATATGAAATATTTACACTCTCTTGATTTCAATACAGGATTTCTTGTGGAAGCGATATTTCTGACTTAATGTAAGTCTTGAATAAAATACTAACTACTGTCAGGTTAAAGTTTTGACTTTTGACAGTGCGGGAAAATCCGTGGGGAGCCAATGAGAAGTCAGGATTTTGAATTCTAGAAGGTCGGGCCAACTGGGCAAACAAAAATGTCACCGGTTCCACCCCTCCTACAGGCCTAGTGGCTTTATTTTTTTCCTCATTTAGGTTGGCCAATCTGAGTGTCAAAAGTCAAAACTTTAGTAAATCTGATTGTAGCCTTTATTGTAGGGCATAAAGTGACGCAGATAGGTTTTTTTTATCTGACCTCTCCAGCGCCCTCTAGTGCTAAAAAAAGTGTTTGGTTTTTGATAGTGTACCCTGTTATCAAGTGTAATTTTTTACTTGAAGACCAAAATGAATAAAAAGTATCCTACCTTGTATAGGATACTTGTATGGTACCCTAATTTAAAGTTTTTTTTCGATCTGAACCCCTCCAAGTGGAGTTAATAAGTCTCCAAACTTGAGTGGTTTTTATTTAACCACGGCTACTCTGAACACACTATACATTTTCATAACTATGACAATTCTAAATTTTTTAAGTATGTAAAGGGGACCAGCTTTAAGATTATTTTCATCTTAAATTAAATATCTCATGGTCCAAGTTGGTTTATACATACTTTGGAAGACTAAAAAACTTATTTTTAATATTTTCATCCATCATTATGCATCACTTGGGTGCAATCAATTTCTTAGCAAGCAAAAGTTAAGATGAATAAAATAATTGTTTCGGAATAATAAATAATGATAAAAACACTCTTATTACTCGTTAATTTTAATCTGACAGGGAAAACAAGTAACTTTAATTATTAATTTATATGTTATATATTATTATGATATGGTATCTACAGCTGACCTTTTGTTAACTCCCAAGTGCTACGATAAACATTGCTTTTTTTGTAAAAATAATTCTGTTTTATGGATATGA
Organism: Gerris buenoi; assembly: GCA_001010745.2. Taxonomy (NCBI): domain Eukaryota; kingdom Metazoa; phylum Arthropoda; class Insecta; order Hemiptera; family Gerridae; genus Gerris; species Gerris buenoi. Next base: position 77,397 of record KZ652391.1, on the reverse strand, counting down.
AAATACATACATAGATCTGCTTTAAATATAATACAAAAAAATAATTATTTAACAGGAAATATTAAAATTACTTACATTGGCGTTGCTGTAAATATTTCCATGTTATTATATTGTCGAGGTACTGAAGAGCCTTACTACACTGAGTCCCAATGCGAGGTACTAGTTATATTTTACTCCGGGTCTCCTTNAGCAACGAATTTTGAATTGGAGAAGGTCGAGCCAACTAGACGAATAAAAATCTCACTAACCCCACCCTTCCCACAGGCCTAGTGACATTATTTTTTCCTTTACATAGGTTAGCAAACCTGAGTTTCCAAACTCACTACTATTTCGTATTAATAGTGTTACAGTTTTTCCTGATTGTCATTACTTCTTGGTCTGCCTTTAGTGTATTTATTATACTTTTTATCTATCTCACAGTGATACTTAAATACTACTAATTTAAGGTAAATTTATAAATGATTTGTTTTTTAATGAAACTTTGTATAATTTGTTTTGCAGTTGGTGCAGTGACATGCAGAAGCCAGGCCCTGCAGATCACTGGTGCTACAAGGACTGTCCTGTTGATTGTGAACTTGCAGAGTGGACCGAGTGGAATCTTACAAAATGCCAATGTGGACAAACAGGTAATAACGATTATATAAGAATTGAAAATTCTTAAAAGCTAGATTAGATAGAAGTGATAAGAGATTTTTGTTAGTATTCATTTATATTTGTTTGGTTCAGATGTATGGATAGCAGGACACAAGATCAGGTGCCAGATAGTTACTGTGATTGGACATTGAGGCCCTCGGATATCAACGCTTGTCATGTTGCCTGCCCTGGAGACTGTGTGCTCAGCCCTTGGTCCGAATGGTCAACTTGCCCTAAGGTAATACAACTACACTTGTATTTAGAAAACCAGTCTGTGCCATTGCTAACGTTCATGAAGGGTTTTTAAAATGAAAATTCTTTAAGCGCGGGAGGGAAAATTGGCAAAAGTGAAATACATTCCTTTCTCTGACTTGATTGAAAGAGTGGGAGAATCGTTGATTTTATTATTTCAGGATTATTAATTAATTGAAATATTTATTTTATTCATAAATTTCCATTATTTATGACACTTAACACTCTAACAGGTGGCAACTGACGTAAATCTCCAATTAAAATTACATCGTCGCCACCAATCTTTTATGATTTCCAATAATCTGCTTCAATATATGAGACTAGCTCAGCACTCAGCACAAGTGATACTCACTTGGGCAATGATCAGTTCTTGAACACATTTGAATAATGTTCAATATTTTTGAACTACTTTGTTAGGTAATGGAAAAATTGAACTTGGAACTTGTATTGGATTCGGATTAAGGGAACTTAAGAAGTTTCACTTTTATGTGACAGTCTCATGTTTATGGGTAGAAATGAATTTTTATAAACAATGATTTTTTTCAAATTTTAGTTTTTGTCTAATTGTACAAACTTGTTAAAAAACACCTATGGAGAATAGAATTGTGTACTACTGATGAGAATTTTCAATGAACCAATAACTGGAGTAGTTAAGGTCTAAAATATCGCAAATTTGAGGCGTTAGAATTTTTCTTAAAAGACCCAACTAATCAAGAAAGTAGATAATAATGGTTGTTTGAACTCAAAGAAAATATGTAAAACATCACAATATTTTTCCCCTTACCTATTGAGTTATTTTGGTTAACAAAACTGTAAACTGTCTTCAGACCCTGTGTTTGAGTGTGCTAATAGCTCATCTTAGCTAATTTATTTATCATAACTTTTCAATCCCACATCACAACATAAGTATTGTCTTGATTATCTTACATTTCTTTTTTTTAAAGAAAAATAGAGGACAAACTAATTAAGTTAAGTATTATAAAATTATTTTAAAATATCGGATACAGTGCGTCTCAAAACTTTTCCTCATAAAACATAAACCTATATAAATAACAACAGATTTTTGTGATTATGTTGATTATAATTTTGTCGGTTAATAGCTGTGCAGTGTAATGAGGTCCGTTATTGTGAGGTATTGAAATGTAAACTAACACTTTCCTTCATTAAAATCAAAAGTTAATTATCTTCAAAATGGCGATTGATTGTAAGATAAAATATGGAGGACTTATTTATCTTATAAAAAGGTATCCTTGCAAGGAATTTCAACTAGATCGAAATAGTTTAAAAANTACAGTCGACTCTCGATAACTCGAACCTCAATAACTCGAATTCCTCGATAACTCGATTTTTTTCGAATCCCCTTCATTTCCCTATATTGTTTGCCTTAATTATTACCTCTATAAGTCGAATATTTCTAAATCAAAACCTCGATTAGACGAATTTATTTTGTTTTTGGAGCCATGGCCAACCTCTATAAGTCGAAGTTTTGATTTTATCCCCTCTATAACTCGAAGTTCACAGGTGCCAACATAATCAGTTGACTGAATATTGGCAATACCATACATAGGAAGAGTGTAGAGTTCTCGCATGTCATAGTCATACAGTAAAGTCGCATATCATATATCTTCCCCTTCTTTTGAGAATTCGGCATGCCGCCAAATACTTTATCAACTATCCTAAAAATTCGGGATAAGTAATGATGATGCAGCAAGTGGATTAGCAAAATATGTATAATAGTTTTTGTTTAATACCCTGTATTTCTTGGTACTGGTTTATTACTTGAGTAGGAACCTCTATAACTCGAAGTTGATTTTAGACCTCAGTATCTCGAACCTTTGATCAGTCGAAAAACTCGACAACTCGAATTTTTCTATTTACCCCTGAAGTTCGAGTTATCGAGAGTTGACTGTATATCGATGGCACGGTTTAAGAAAATTTACAAACGTATATAAAAAGTTATTTTTATCTTGCAATCATTCTTCCTTTCTTTTCTTTTAACTTTTTTTTTAATTATATCAAAAAAAAAAAAAAAAAAAATACTGAAAGAAGATTTTGTTAAATGCTTTAACACCCTACATTTTTAAACATCGACTTAAAAAGCAATGTATATTATTTTAATAGTATGAAATTAAGTATGATTTAATTATATTGAGTCAGCTTGGACACATTAACAATTGTGAGAAATCTATTATTTCTTTTAAAAAACAATTAAGAAAATTGCAGTTTGATAGACATTCTATCAAAAAGTGCTTGTAAACATTAAATAAAATAATTATTCTCAGAAGAATTAAAAGTGAGACTTGTAACTGTTGGCATTATTTTCAGGAATGTGCAGGAATTCATCAGCAGCAAAGAACTCGTTCTCTGCTGAGAGCAGCAACTACTTCCGGTGCATCTTGCCCTCACTCTATTCAAACTCAAGCCTGTGTTCTCAACTCTACTTGCTTCACGTATAAGTGGACAATGACTAACTACAGTTCCTGTCTGCCCCTCGGAGGCAGTCCGTGTGGCGAGGGCATGATGATTCGCTCCATATACTGTCTTCGCTCAGATAATAGACCTGTTGATGATAGGTACACTTTAGTTTTATAATTGATTATTTTTTCTTTTTTTTTATCTCTTTAACTTAATTAACCCATTCAGCGCAGATGAATGCCCTGTGGATTCATGCCGGGCTAAGGCTGGTAACGGATGAATCCACAGTGGATCCAAGCCCTCCCTTTCAGCCCTCAGTAACTATCACTGTGTAACCAGGGCTTATGAATGTAAAATAACCTTCCAAGTTCTGTGATTGTCGATCTAATCATTTGTATGAATTGTTTAATTTAAAGACTGATGAAAAAATGTCATAAGCTGTCACTGTGAATTTAATTTTTATTGTCATAAGGATCTGTGATTGTTAAAATTAGTATTGATTTTTGACATAACTGAAAAATCTAACAAAAAAAAAGAAATAATAATAATAAAAAAATAAAATAAAAAAGTGTTTGGAGCCAATGAGAGCACAGAATTTTGAATTGGAGAAGGTCGAGCCAACTAGACGAATAAAAATCTCACTAACCCCACCCTTCCCACAGGCCTAGTGACATTATTTTTTCCTTTACATAGGTTAGCAAACCTGAGTTTCCAAACTCACTACTATTTCGTATTAATAGTGTTACAGTTTTTCCTGATTGTCATTACTTCTTGGTCTGCCTTTAGTGTATTTATTATACTTTTTATCTATCTCACAGTGATACTTAAATACTACTAATTTAAGGTAAATTTATAAATGATTTGTTTTTTAATGAAACTTTGTATAATTTGTTTTGCAGTTGGTGCAGTGACATGCAGAAGCCAGGCCCTGCAGATCACTGGTGCTACAAGGACTGTCCTGTTGACTGTGAACTTGCAGAGTGGACCGAGTGGAATCTTACAAAATGCCAATGTGGACAAACAGGTATAACTGTGTCCTAAGTCTACTGAATTAAGTGGTGAAAATCATAGTAATGCTAGTCAAACCCTTTTAACCCCATATCTACTTCTAACATAAATTTTCGTAAACACTTTTTTAAGCCATCAAGCCTACTGATGTAAATTTTCTAGGTTTTTCTTGAATTTAGGTGAATTCATATTTAGGGTGTTACCGACCTAAACCAAAATTTTTTTTTGGGTGAAACTAGATCCAAAAGGGAGCAAAACGCCACCAAGCTCACTTTTCTATCTCAATCTGTTGCCGAGATATGATTTTTTAAATATTTTTTTTCTAAAAACACGTTTTTGCTAATAAAACCGCAATTTCTCCACTTCAAGTAAATTATTTTTAACTTTTGACCACATTTTCTAAATCAGCGTTAAATTTCTAATAAAACTAGAGCATTCTTATTTTTGATTAACTTAACAATTAGAAAAAATAAAATTTCTGAAATTCTTTGAACGCTCACTATTTTCCTAGAAAAACTCTTGAAGACTGTCAAATCTCACAAAAACTTTCTCATTTAATACTCTTTCGAACTGTATAAATAACATTGCTCTATCAACATTTTATATAAGTCCATGTTATGTTTTCAGGTATGAGTAGACATGCTATCATAGCTACAAACCCAAGTCCAACTGGAAGACCATGTCCCAACCTGCTGCAGTGGAAACCATGTCCTGCCACTCCATGTTACAGCTGGGTGCCTTCTCTATGGTCAACATGCCAACTTCATGTTAGTAATAATAAATACTACCTAAAAATAATAGTTCAGTAGAGTCTCGCTAATCCAAACCTCGCTAGTCTGGACATCTGGTTAATCCATACGGACATCATTAATTTGCTAATAATGTGCAATTAATAAACTTTGAATTTATATCAATAAGATGGTAAGTTTTTTTAAGCCAAATCAATTTGTATGTTTAAAAAGTGGACCTACGTTGAGATAGTTTCATATACAGATACTTTATAAAAAAAAGCACATTTATTTTAATAGTTTTTACCTAGCTAAACTTATTTTAAAACTAATTCCGTCTAATCTGGACTTTAGATGTTCCGGACAGTGGCCTGTCCCATCAAATGTGGATTAGTGAGACTACTGTACCTTCCTTAATTTTATTGTGTTTCTTTATTTGTTTGGTAGATTTATGAACCCTCAACTCTAGGAGTCTGTTTAACTCACGATTTATTATCTGTTTAAATTAATTTTATTGTTAATATGCTCATTTTATAAGTTAAAATTATCAGGGTAAGAACGATAGTTTATAATTTAACCCATTTCAAGAAGATATTGAATCTTAACATTATATAAATACTTACTTACTTCTGGAACAGTACAGTCTGGGTTGGTTTTTAGCTTCCCTTGTCTTTTCACCTTCTTCTGCCAGTTCCTGACTGAGAATCAAAGCCAATATAATTTTATTAAATTAAATTTGTACTTATGGCTAAAAATTATCAAATGAACTATAAATTGTGCCTTGTAAAACAGCTTCAAATGATAGAATTATCTACATTAGCCAACAGTAGCATGTATATAATGTATTATTATTAATTTTTGAAGTAGTTAGTTCTTTTCCTGTACCCTTTCCTGTTATTTGGAGTTAGTTATAGCAGGGCTTGTAGTGAGTCACATATTTTTAAGTCACTTTTTTGAGAAAAAGTGACTAAGCTTGACTAAGTCAAGCCACTAAGCAAATAAGTGACTTTTTTGAGAAAAAGTGACTAAAAGTCACTTATTTGGACTTACTAGGATATTTTTTTTTTTTGTGGTTTTTACTGTTACTTTCTCATATAAAGAGGAAGTATTGCAATGATGTGTAATTTCAATTTTGAGATTTTGATTGATTTACAACGTTTTAAGGTCGTCAGAGAAATCGAGAAATTAATTCTATCCCCAAATTTGGGGGAAAAAATTCCTTGAAAATGGTTTTGACAATTATGATTAAAAAATTTAAAAATTTTATCTATTTAAATGCAAATCTAATGATATAACACGTTTTCCCGGGAAAAATCTAGATCTTGAGAAAATAGTTTTAAATGAGGATGGAGAGAGGCCAGGTTCATTTATTTATTTATTTTTTTTTTTTTTTAAAGTTATTTCTATGATAAATTTTGATAAAATATTCAATAATTAAATAAAACTTGAAAACTAATAAATGGAAAACACTTGGCTAAGTAATTATGAACTTATATTTGAGAAAGTTAGTCTGAGTTGTCTCGGACTGATTTTTTAATACAAATCTACTATCATTCAAAACGGATGTTGTAACCTCAAGACTGGTGATAGTTGAATTAAAATAAAAATACA
>KZ652391.1:54170-67724 GCA_001010745.2 Gerris buenoi | reverse complement strand
ATTTTTTTTAGAGTATTTGGGGGGGCGCAAAGTGTTGATAGTTTTAATTTTTACTAATATACTTGGCTGAGATCCTATGTTATGCATAATTTATAAGATAAAATGGAATAATTATAATATTTTATGAAATTAATAAAATACTATAGATAAAAGAATGTAATGTTAATATCAGCCTTTTTCTGATATTCAGATAAATTATTTTAATAATTACATCTAAATGGAATCATAATTATAATAAAGGATTTTGAGAAGTATCTACAAAACCGTAAAAAGACAGGGGGTCTCGGGGTATCGAACCAGGGACCTCTTGAGGTCGAAGACAAAAAATCATAATCATACGGCTTAACCCAATAAAGGACTTGGTCGTAATTACTTCCCTGTAATTTTGTAATAATTCCATCGGTGTAAAAGGTTAAGGCAAATATACTTAAATTCCAAAAAAGTGGTTTTTAAAAAAATGTCTGTCTGTAAAGACGCCTGGAGCCAGAACTACTGGGCCGATTTTGACGAAATACGGCATACGTGTTCAGAAAAATCATACCCTGAGACGAAATCGTAAATGACATTTTAGCTGGTTCCGACGATTTTGATTAAAAAATTCTATAATGTAGTACATTTAAATCTAACCATATAAGCCGTTTTCTCTGTGACAGAGAGAGCCCGGTCTTTATTCCACCCCCCCCCCCAGGATAAGTTATTTTTATGATAAATTTAATAAAATGTTAAAACGAAAACTAATAAATAGAAAACACTGGGCTAAGTAATTATGAACTCGTATTTATAATCGTAATTATAACTCTAAAATTTGTCTGATGAGTTATTCGGACCGATTTTTTTTTGAGGAAATGTGGAACCTATTTTCATATAAACAAAAAACACTTCAGATATTGTGCCCCCCATTCCCTAACTCAGCCCATGTATTAAACTTTTAAACGACCTGGAATGGCCTCTCTCTCGTGGTTTCGTGTATAATTGCGTTACACAACAACATAGAACAAAAAACGTTTTATTCCTATTTAATGAACACATGCCCCCCCCCTCCAAAATTTTCAACGCCGCACTGTGCGCCGTTATACCCCTCTCGTGGGCACCCCTGGTATATCTTTCAAAGTATTATTTACAGTAAGTAGGGCTATAGTAGTGTACTGTTGTAAAGTACACATGTTTTACTTGTGTTGTTGTTGTGTGGTTCAGATTGTTTAGATGGAGACACTATGTGTGCAGGTTATCAGACTAGAAGCAGGGCTGTTATCAGGCTGCCACAGTCAGCTGGTGCAGAACCCTGTCCAGAAGCTCTGTGGGAGACGAGGCCGTGTGACTTAGGACCGTGCTATACTTTCGACTGGGCTCTTACCTCTAATGGCAAGGTTGTCTGCCAGCGCTCTGACGGACTTCACGTTATAGGTATCTCTTATTTACTTAATCAAATTTTACTATTTAAGTGTAAGCTATGAAGTAGAAAACTAGTTTTGCCAGCACCTCTCCGGAGGTATCTCATCTCAGCCCCTAGAATAAAATTATCTTCTTTTTTTTTTAGGTGAATGCCCATGATTCACATCAATGTGTTAATTAAAGGGTGTAAATGGTTTTTATCTATGATTGTTACAAAATATAAACATTGTATCTCTGTTTAGATGCGTAGAAAGTGATTCTTTACGTACTTGTATTCATTGTGCATGTGCGTCTCATAATTCTGAAGAATTCCTCTTTTTTCCCAATTCCTTACTCACAAGAAGTTTTTTTCTGTATTTTTTTTTTATTAAAATCTAACAATCGTAGATAAAGTACGGCAAGCAACTCGTGCGAAAACGGCATTTTGCATTGCTCGTGTGGTTTTACTACCATCGCTGTCGCGCGGATGCAAACTCCACACTCACATGCAAAATGCTACTTTCCGCACTAGACGTGTTATGTACCATTTAGGGAATTAGTTTACTATTTTCTGTAACTACTTACTTGCTTAGAAACTTCCTGTTATCTATTGCAATAAATAACTTGCCCACTTTTTTTTTAATGCAAGCATTACATTCTTAAGTGCACTTTCCATCCTGACTAATAGAAACTCCTAAGTAGGTAAATTCTGTAACCTGTTCCAATATTTTCCCTTGGCTCTAACTAAGCGTTGTTTGGCTTGCCTTGATTTAATCATTGGTTTGGTTTGGTTAAGGCTAAGCTTCATTTTCCTTCTTTCCAGAGCTAAAGGCCCGTTTACACTCACAAGCTATTTGCACAAACCTGGCTTGTGCAAGTCAGTTTGTGCAAGTAAATCATTGCGTGTAATCACAGGCATGAAGTTTGCACAAGCCAAACTGAATGTCTATTTCATTCAAGCCATTTGCATAAACTGGCTTGTGCAAACCAGTTTGTGCAAATGGCTTGAGTGTGTAAACTGTGCTTAAAGTTAGCAGGTTTAAGTTGTACGGGAGTTTCTCCTAATTGATTGCATTAAATCAACAGCTTATGCAAGAACTCCAATTTCTACCCCTTTCAGTCTCCAATGTCCCACTCTTTACTTCTTAAGTCCCAACTAGATAAAAAAAATACTCAGGATATTGCATGGTCCCACTCTTGCATTGTTAATAAATTCCTTGAAACAACTCTGAACTTTTTCTTACCATATTTCTACACATCTGTCGAAGCTTTGGCTTCTTTTAATTTGATTCTGTTCTGTTCTTATTTCTGACAGATTTCCATCCATGGAAGTCTGTCAAAAGCCTGCTCTAGATAGATCCCTGAATATATGAAGTGATGTAGTAAAACTGTAACTGATAAAAATGTAATTTTATTTTTTTTAAGGTGGTTGTGATGGGAAAAAGAAGCCAAAAACATCAGCATGCTCATGGCAAGATGGGCAGTGTATGTGTGAGGATGGTGCCATAGTTCTTCAGCAGACTGCCTGCTCTGATGATGTCCATGCCAAACTTTACTATCCAAGTATTCATCTTTTTTAAATGATACATATTCTTATTATTTTACATATAATAATGCTACAGTCTGTGCCAAACGAGAGTTAGTGCGTTGACAACCCGGGAAAAACTATCAAGTGGGGTGGGCAGCCAATAAGAGCTCAAGATTTACTCTCTGGATAACCATATACCATATAAGAAGGTAAATGTAGTGGCTTTATTTTTTTCCCACAGAGGTTGGCCAATCTGTGTGTCACTCGATTTCCCGTGCTTTCAACACACTAACTCTCATTTGGCACAGACTGTAATAACATCAAATATCCACTGTACTTATGGAGTGTAACCTGGTATAAATAAATGAAAAACAGCTTTCAAACAAAACACTACTAAGATTTTAGTTATTTGTTATCACCTTGCATAAGGATAATCACAATTTACACTATTGGGTTCAACTTTTAAATTAATCTAACCGTTCTAGTTATATTAATTTTTCTCTGGCACTAATATTGATTTACTAATTAACATGGTGGTAGTTATTTTNAAAAAAAACTGTTATTATGTATAAAACTTATGAAAAAGGATTGTAACTAATTATTGTTTATGGTGTTTTCATTTTTAGGAAAAAATTTTTTTTTGATTGAGGATGACCTTATAAAGTAGAGAAGGGTCGAAACGTTTCAAAATAAATTAATATATGAAAACGAAAAGTTTTTGATTTATTAAAATTATTTCAACACCTAAAAAATCCATCAAAAAACAAAAATATAGGATACGAAATAAAGAAGGTGTTAAGAGTAATAACGTCATTAGGAAAAAAAAAAAAATTGTGAACTCCCGGGAAATCGAACCAGGGACATCTATTCTACTCTCCTTACTCTATAAATCTACACTTTTTTTGGGGGGGGGGGAAGGGGAGGCCATTTTTCCCCCCCTTTCATATGGATAACTGGCAGGATGGGGAGATACTAAAATGTTGTTTCAGCATATAATAATTTATATGCCTAATTATGAAACCCTAAAAAGTACTTGGATGCAAGTACTTCCCTGTGATTTTTTTAATGATACTTTCTGAGGTAAAGAAAAGAATTGACATCTATGTCATGAATTCCTAGAACTTTTTATGTTCACTGTATTAGTAAATAGACAAAATATACCTGACTTAAGAGTTGATCATATTGAAGTTTGTATGACCTACAACCAGGTAGACGGTGATTCTCTGTTAGGAGGATCTTTTTTTAAACCAATCTCTCTTCCAATCTTTCTTAGGCAATTCCTCAGACCTCAAGATCCTTTACAACATGCCACATATTTGGGATTTAACTACCTTTGTAATGTACCCTGGCAAGATTTAACAACGATCAAATTGTCTTAGGTGTCCACTTATCCGGTCTAAAATGTTTATTATTAACTTGAAGAAAACGCTAATTATATTAATTTGGTCTTGTATTTTCAGGCGACGAGTTGAACGTGTGGATGTTTGCCATGATTGGAATTGGCTGCGTCTTCATTATCTTTGTTGCTGCTTCTATTTACCTGCTTTGGTAATTGTTTTTTTTTTTTTTTTTTTATTAAGCATATATTACCTATTACGAGAAGAACAAATGAATGGGTTAATGTTGGCCATAATAGATCATAACTAAAGAGACAATAATGCTCTATATACTTATAGCAAGCTATTTGCTTCCTTTTTAGGGTCTGTAGGCAAAACCAAGGACACTTATATTTTCCTGCGTGTCTGTCTGTCCGTCCGTCAAGCGCTTGCTCTCACGGCTACACCTTTCATCCAATGACTTTGAAATTTGGCATGTTTATGTCTTGTACCTACCCACACATGATAAAAATATAGCGACTAAAAAAAAAATAAGGGTAAAAAAACTTAAGGGTTACATTTTTTTTGACACTGTGAGGGGTATCATATGAAAGGGTACGTCGAGCTGATTACAAAAATATATAATTCTTTGGTTATATCTTTGATAGGGCGAGCATAGGCAAGTTTGAAGTGGGTGTGAAAAGTGTCCCCCCCCCCTCTATCTCGCTTATGTGAAGTGCAAAAAATCTGAAAAAATTCCTGAACATTCTTCGACCAAAAGTAAAGATACCACTTTTTGGAAATTTCGAAAAAAAAATTATTTTATTTTTTATTGGCAAAATACGTTTTTTAATAATTATGGTCTTTTCAATGTATTTATATGTTTACAGTCCGGTTTAGTGGCAATAAAATACATCATCAGAAGTTTGTTTATGTGTTTTGAGAATATCAGACCCATAGGATAGTTCAAAGTAAGCTTTTTAGTATTTTAAAAAACACCATCAATAGGGTACTACTTAAACAATACAGTGTTGCCTACGGACCCTCGCTGTGTGCTGGCTAGCATACACTTGACCTGTTTATTTTTATCTATCTTTGATTTTTTTATATCTTCACTTATGTATTTTCTTTATTTATTTTACTGCTTTAACTTAAATAAAAAGAAATTAGAATAAACTGATTTTTTTCCAATACTTATTAAGTGCCTGGCTAATATTTCATACCAAGTTTAAAATAACTTTATTTTTAGCAGATCTTTTTTAGAAACTTACTTTGAATGATAAAAAAAATATATATATTTTTACTGATATTCCGTGCATATCCTGTGGAATTCCAATTATATTGAATAATTTTAATCATATTTTAATAAAAGATTTAAAATCTTTATATTGTTTCTTTTTCTAGATTTTCAGTTTCACAATGGTGGACTTATTTTCATTCGCCCAAAACGAAATGCACTATCCGTCATACCATAATGGAATAAAGTAATCATCTTAATACAATAAAACTAACATGCCCTCATAGTGCAGCTGACGCCCGCTAAAATGCCACATTTATTTGATTTATATTTTTTTTTATTTTTTAACAGTAAAAAAAATGGTGTAGGATCTGCAAATTTGAGAAAAACTGTTGCATGAGAAATGAGCTACTTAATTTTAAAAAAAAATAAATAAGAATGGAAATAATAAAAGATGGAAATTTTGTAATAATAATTACACGAGGGCCGCTTGGAAAGTATCCTCCAAATGCTCACTGTGTGGGAAATCACGTTAAAACTAATTCAAAACTCGCGCTTCGCTTGGAGCATTCAATTGCAGTGCACATTTCAAGATACTATAAAAACCAAATTAGCGCTCTTATAACCTTCACTAGATCACGGCTTGACGCCGACTGACCTGCCACATATGTCAGTGCAACAATGGCGCTGCTAATCCCACTACTTCCTACACAGCGGCCAATCGGAGATTATTTTTTCAAACAGCCCTTTTTCTTTTCCTACTTTTCAAGACCTTCAAAACTGTGTATAGCAATCATGCTGAATAAGTTTTATTGTTTAGTTATCTGCATATATTGGCCTCCATCTTGAAGATATTAGTGTGAAATTTCCAAAATATTATACAGTTTTGATACAAATGCTAAGATACGACTTTGTGTCCAAATTCTATTCAAATCGTTCAATTTTTCGTTATTAGATACACCAGTTATTATTAGAACTTTATAAATGCCTAGTTTCTGAAATGGAGAACTGAGTACTCGTTGAATAAGGACATTTATTAGGGACAAGTAAAACTGGTAACTGCCGATTTTTTAAAAAATATTTACTTTTACTGTATATGTTAGATATGGAAGCGTCTATGGAGTTCATCTTACAGGAATAACAAAAATTGTGTCTCCACGTAAATTCAAACTGGTTTATTTAACAAAGCAGCTTTCAGCCTTCACAAGGCCATCATCAGTGCTGATTGAGGAAGAAAAGAGTTACTTGAAAAAATTAGAAAATGATTTATTGAGAGGTGAGCCTACACCATGAGACACAGTCTCATCGACAGAGTACTGAGTCGACTGATGATGGCCTTATGAAGGCTGAAAGCTGCTTTGTTAAATAAACCAGTTTGAATGTGAAGAGACAATTTCTGTTATTCCTATTTACTGTATATGTTTATCATATGGCCAATTATTATTGTTGGTGGCAATATGCTCGTTTAAACGTGCTACCCTTAAGGTTGCTTAAGGCATTTAGTTTGCTTAAGTTAGCCTTAAGCTTTGCAGCAAAATATGCCTTATAGTTCACTTGCTTTTAATGTTTGTTTTTGTTTTAATTATAATATTAAACTATAATACTTACGTTTACTTTTTGTTGTTTTTCAGTAACTCAGGGCGAGACCCTACGAGCATGGGATATCAAGCGACGAAACAATGAGAAGAATAAATAAATGTTTAAAAAAAAAAAATAATAATGATGAAAAAATACTAAAAGAAACAAGGTATCACTTTATACAAAAAAACAAAAAAAAACATCAAAGATTACTCTGAATTGGAAAGTGAGCTTTATTTGTACTTTATGATTTGTATATAATATGTTAAATGAATTTGTTTTCATGGTTCACGGAGTTAGCAGATCGAAAATGAATATTGTTTGATATTTGTTTATTTGTAAACATTCTTTTTATTTATTTTTATTGTTATTCTCACAAAGATTATGATGCTAAAAACCATAACTATTTTTGAGGTTCCTAAATCACCATTTTGGTTTTAAAAGACTGTGTTGCAGATGTTAAAGCTTCTTCCTCGGTATAAGAAGAGAGCAAAATAGCTTAAACTTTCTTCGAAAATTTGCTAAAAAAAAAAGGAATCATTCTATTGTACACAGGTTTCTGTATTTGATTATAATGTAAAATTCTAGGATTTCTATTTTGGATTGTGACAAAAAATAATAGGAAATGCGTACTTCCTCTTGTTCTCTCCTGCTTCTCTAAAAATCTCTAACTCTAATAAAGTACTCTCGTTGCTTCATAACTGTCGACCATTATGGGTTTTTTGAAAGCAACTGCGGACTCAATTCATTATTAAAGAGATAATTTGTATGTTTAAATATGATTACTTTGTTGGAAATTGTATTGACTTCAACAAAATAATAAATTTACTTTTAATTGTATTAAATTTATAATTCAATAATCCAGAAAAACATTAATGACTCTCCTTCGTTCTTCGTAGGGGAAGCTAGGAGATGATTATTTTGTGGGTGATATGGCGCAGGCCCTCCACCAAGCTGGTCCTCAAGGGCGTCAGCTCTCGCCAGGTTTCTTGTCTCCGTTGATCGAAAAAAGGGCCAATCCTGGTGCACACTCGGTGAACTGTATGTTGAGTTTTACTGTATCCATTGTTGCCCACTTTGAATTTTTTAAAAATGTTATCTTTAAGCATGCAGTGTCCTAGTGATAAAACCTGGGACATTCCTATAAAATCACCGAACCTAGAAGAGGATTATAAATTCATCGTTTATCTTTTAAAAAGTCAATTTGTTTCAGTCCAGTTGCTTTGGATCGTCATCTCAAATTCATGATTTCTAATCATCATCACAAATTTATGATTTGTAATCATCATCACAAATTCATGATTTATAATCATCATCACAAATTCATGATTTATAATCATCATCACAAATTTATGATTTCTAATCATCATCACAAATTCATGATTTTTTACACCATTCAAGAAGTAGAAGCAAATATTAGACTTCTCCTTATTTAAGATGCGGACTTAACTAAAAAAAAAGAGTTACTATTTATTGAATGTAAGAAAGAAGCTCTGAGCTTAACCACTCCCAGATTTAAAATTTCTGTAACAATTTTTTTTTTAAATGAATAATTAATTATTAACTTTGACTATTAATAATTTAAGTTGCTTTATTTTCTGTATTTTCACAAAAGTTTAAAAGGGTCACAAATGAAGAAAACTTTTTCTTTTTCTATCTGCTAACTCTTCAAATCCTAGAATTGTTATGTTGTTTTCTAATTTTAAGTTCAAGAATCATAAATTAAAACAAATAAAAAAAATAAAAAAATAAAAAAAACTGTCCTAGCATTTTTATAAAACAGGAAAAACGTAAATGTTAAAAAAACTTTTTCTTTTTTAAAAAAAAATAAATCTTTAAAATGAAATAAAAATTATAATTTATAATATATGTCTAAGCTGTCTACCATTTTTTTAAATAAAATATTTGTTTAATGAAAATTATTATTACTATAATTAAAAACAAAAATTGAGGTATACATGTAGTCATTCATATGTGGCTGTATTCTGTGGTAAATTAAAACAAAAGTATAATATCAGTGTATATAATTAAATATATATATTTTAATCAAGGTGAATTTAGCCCCCCCATTTATAAAAATAAAAAAAATATTGAAGAAAAAAAAAATTGCTGAAAATATATTATCATTCGCCCTTGAGCCGTTAGATATTAAGTTTTTATGTTTTATAGGTGTATTAATATTTTGTTTTAATTATCATTATTTTATAATTTAAGGATGCAATGGATATTTAATGTGATTTTTATTTGTATTAAAATTGTTATTGCATTTATTAGTTTAAATTAATTTTTGATTATTAATGAAATAGAGAATGTCCAAAGCTGCTTTCAATATATTACTATGTGAAATTAGCAGTTCCGATCAAGAATTTGTGTAACTTTCATATGGTTAAAGTAAAAAAAAGATACGTTTATAAATAAGTAAATATTGAATACAGATAGATGAGTATCAACTGTAGTGGATTCAAAGAAGTTGTCTTAATAATAATAATAATAATAAATAAAATTTTATTTGGTAAAACATAACAAAAACATATGCTTACAAAACGTCAAAAACACAAGATTATTTACAGTCTATTTTGTTCAAAAAATTGGGAAATACTATACAGGGGGATCTCCATTAGTTCATTTTTTACAGCTTTGCAAAATTTCTTATAGTTCATACTCTTTATTCGTGGGCTGAGTTTATTGTACATCTTCACACCTAAAAAACCATGACCCACTTCGGATTTAGCCAGTCTATGAGGAACTGTCTCCAGGTTTTCTTTCTCTCTTGTGTTGTATCTATGGGATACTTTTCTCTGGTAATCCTCCAGATGTCCCTTACCACATAAAATAATACTTGTTTATTTGTCAAAGTTACTTTTAGCGCCTTTATAAGATAGTCCATCATCAGTGTCAATTATGGAATAAAAATAATTAATGTACTTATTATTTGATTAATGTAACTCTAGTTCATATTTTACGATTTTGGTAGTATTCATACTACGGAAATATTAAATTTTATTTGAAATCAAATTATTATTATTATTAACTACTCTAGTTCTTCCATAATTAGCTCTGATAATGGCCTTATTAAGGCCAAAAGCTCCTTGATAAAAATAATTGAGTATTTATTTTACGTGGAGAGATAGTTTCTTTATAATTCCTTCATCAATCCTCTAATTCCTGAAGGATTAACTTCGGTATTTAAAATTGAACTCGATTAAATATTGGCTATTGTGGGTTGTTTTTTTATTTTTTTTATGATAAACTGATAAAGTAAAGTAAAAATTCACTGAAAGGTCAAGTATTTAGGATCCATCATAGATCGGAAAGAACTTGCAAAATGGATATTGATCCAATGCTTATTTCGACAATAAAAGCAATGTAAATGTTAAATGGTGTTCTATGGCATAGGTCCTTTCGAATAGATACCATAAAAAGTATGCTGTCCACTATAGCGGAGAGAATTTGGGCGAGGAAAACAATGAAAATGTTAAATCACATTCTGGTGTAGGTCCTTTTTAATAGATAAAATAAAAAGTTTTCTGCGCACTATAGCGGAGAGCATCTTGACATATGGAGCAGAAGGTTGGACCCTGACGGAGAGGCAAAAGGGAAGAATTTTGGCGGTGGAGTTGGACCGCCTCTGAAGAAGCTATCAATTGTCGTGACTAGACAGAGTGAGGAATGAGGATATATGGCAGACAATAGATGTGAACAAGAATGCTATAGAGAGGATAGAACCTGCAATGGTACGGGCATGTCAGATGTATGGAAGATGATGGCCTCGTCTAGTTATAGAGTGGTCCCCGTCAGGTCAGAAGAAGCAAGGACGTCCACAGTACACTTGGATAGGAGATGCTCAGGTCATGAGAAGCAGAATCTTGGCCTGGACTCCTGGCAGGATTGCAGAGCATGGAGAAAGGGAATCCAGGGTACTTCTTTAGATTGTTACTCCCCTATGTGTTTTTAGAATATAAATGACTAAATATCTATTAAGATAAAGTGATTGTTCAGTCCAATGTACTTTAGGACAAAGGAATATCACACTTCTGTTGTTTAAAGGAAGTAACAGTGTAAAGGACATTCCGTGCATCTTCTTTAGATTGTTACTCCCCTCTGTTTTCTTTATAAAGGGAGTAACAATCTAAAGAAGTGCTGTGTCCAGGGTGCTTGTTGTTAAGTGGAAATGCCCTCAAAAGTAAAAGTAAAGTAAGACCTGGTTGTTCCTACTAGTCAATCCATAGAAGCCTATACGTACTAAGTTCTTTCACTGCGTTAAATCTTTATAGTTTGGAGGTTGTGTTCGGTTTATTTATTTATATTTTTTTAAATTATTATTATTCAGAATGCCCATTGCACCCTTAAGTTTACTACTATATTATTATTTTTTCAGATTAAAAAAATAAAAAATAAAAAAAATAAAAATATAAAAAATCAATATCTAGTCATTTTTTTTGCAGAAGACTAACTTCAAAATTAAATAATGTACAACACCAGTAATTTAAAAAAATAAAACAAAAGCAAAAAGTTTATAATTTTTGATACTGCATACTTGAATTTTTGTATAATTAATATAGACTGATAAAGAAGGGATAAAAAAAAAAAAATGTAAACTTTTTTTCTGAAAAAGATTAAAAAAAATAAAACATGCTAAAAAAAATAAATATTAAAGAGCTATTTATGAAATGTATGCCGTGTATTGGCTTTTTTACTGCAAATGGAAATAAAATTAGCCAAAATATAGAATTTAACGAATTTAAATTTTATTGTTTACAAATTTTTCATTTTTTGAATGTTTCGAACTGTTTTATCTGATCAGGTGAAAATTTGAAGTAAGTAAATAAAGGAAAAATTAAAAGTTAATAGAGTTTAAATAAATTGTAATTTTTATTGTCGTGATACTTTAATTTTAACGTCATAACGAAATGTCGTATGTTTTCAAATTGAGTTAAAGTAATACGTAAGAAAAGACGTGAATATTTTTTGTTTTTGACTGTTTAAAATATGTCGTATTTTTAGAAAATAACACAAATAACGTAACAAAATAAAGTAAAAAAGTGATACAACAACTGTGACAGATAAAAGTATCTCGTCTTTTCACAGTACGACAATTTTGTAACGCATGCGCAATAAGTTTGACATTTGAAAGACGTATAACGTTAATTTTTTTACGTCTTATTTAAACTCTCTATTAAAAAAAAAATAAGGCAAATTTTTTTTAGGGACAATAAGCACAGTGTTTAAAATTACTTCTTGTTTTCTTTCAGAAAATTGTAAGGCACGCTTTTTAGGGGGCCTGGATGGCTCAGAGGCTAGCGCGCTGTCCGTGTGATAACGCAAGTTAAGCAGCCTCGAGCAGGGTTAGTAGATGGAAGGGTGAACGCTTCTAACCACAGCTCTGGGTTCGATTCCCGGACCGGGTCCCCCGCTCAATGTCAACCCAGCATTGTTTAAATAAATGGGAAGCTCCTCGAAAGAGTGGCGCCACCAGGTTTCGGCCTGGAAACCATGATGATGACACTCCTGGTAGTAATACAACCGACTGGTTGCCGACCACAAAAGTGTGAAGATTTCTGTCCCTAACCCTGGTTTGTTCGATGGGCCCACCTAAGTGGCCTGAGTCTTCNAAAACCGGCATGCTGCTCCCATTAACTTCATGCATATCCAGCCCTGATCTAGAGTCTAATACCTAGATCATTTACCATCTGGTACTGTTTTACCTATTCAACATATTCTCCAATTTAGGTACATACCTGTGTGGCATGAAGTGAAAATTTAAAAAAATAAAGTTTTTCAGATCCAATGTGGATACAAATGCCAGCGGGCCTCTTAAAAGAGGCCTGGTGGAATCTTTTAAGGGGGTTCTACCTGTGACACAAGGGAAATAGTGGCAGAGTGACAGAAGGGTGTGCTTGGATCCACTAGGAATGGCATGGAACCACAGTGTAAGTTTGACATTTGAAAGACGTATAACGTTAATTTTTTTACGTCTTATTTAAACTCTCTATTAAAAAAAAAATAAGGCAAATTTTTTTTAGGGACAATAAGCACAGTGTTTAAAATTACTTCTTGTTTTCTTTCAGAAAATTGTAAGGCACGCTAACTATAGAAGATTTATTTATAATCAGAATAAAAACTGAAGTCAATATAGTTATTTGTCATTAAAAAGTGTGATATTATAGATTTTTGTAGTATTTAGCTCCGCTGTAATAGATTTGTTTAATTTAAATCAATGCCATTATAAATAATATCTTCTTAAAGTGTCCTATAAGTGTTAAAATGTCTGCAAAGAAAAATGGAAGCTATCACCTCATATATCTCATATATGTAATCCTATTTAGAGATATAATGTTCAGATTGATTCAGCTTCGAATACATGATAGAACATTTCAAATACATAATGGAAAAAAATATAATTATTCCTATAACTATTAATTTGGTTGTCATTTAGAAGTGTTGTGAATTATTTATTATATAAAAAAAAAAAAAAAAAAAAAAAAAAAAAAAAAAAAAAAAAAAAAAAAAAAAAAAAAAAAAAA
>KZ652391.1:41731-52962 GCA_001010745.2 Gerris buenoi | reverse complement strand
AAAAAAAAAATAATAAAAAAATAAAAAAAAACAACATTTTTTAAACAATTTCTCAATATAAGGTTGATAAAAAAAAAATTGAAAACTTTGATGTATCTATTTTTTTCCCTCCCCTTAAAACAAATTTATTATCAGAAAATATTGATGTATAAATAATTATAAACATTTAAAAAATAGGATATGAAACATGTTCAAGCTATATGTATTTGGTGTATTATAAAAAAAAAAAGCTTATTTCTAATTGATATAATTTTAATTTAATAATATAAAATGCCACTTTAACTTTGTTTGTTGGTTAATTTATTCGAGCAAGTTGAATTAAAATATTAAGATTTTTTAGTATTCTTGGAAATTCATGAAGGTTGATTGATTATAGTAAACTAGCCGTTATGCCCGTGATAACGGGCAGAATAAAATATGATCAAAAAATTTAAATAGATATTATAGGTATAGGTAGGATACAGGATACTACTGTTTAAATAGAAAGTTTAAGGCCGGGAATTTCAATCTGGTTTGGTAGCACATTGCTAGCGGTCTCACTTCTTACGCTGGAGGTCACTGGTTCAAACCCAGCTTAAAGGCGTATCAATTTTTAACGTTATAAATCATTTAGAGGTGAGTTGTCGTCGTCGGGACACTACTCGATTATATAAAAGATATTAATATGTTCTATTTTTGAACATTTGTTGAGGAAATATGGATTTGTTCTTTTTAGTGGTTGTAGTGAGGTTCTATAGTAAGATTTACTAAAGTTTTGACTTTTGACAGCGCGGGAAAATCCGTCGGGAGCCAATGAGAAGTCAGGATTTTGAATTTTAGAAGGTCGTGCCAACTAGGCAAACAAAAATGTCACCGGCTCCACCCCTCCTACAGGCCTAGTGGCATTATTTTTTTTCATAATTTAGGTTGGCCAATCTGAGTGTCAAAAGTCAAAACTTTAGTAAATCTTACTGTAGTACAAGTACTAGATGGGTAGGACGAACCACTTGTTGGAACCTAGCAATTGTGCCATCTTTTAAGGGCTCTCTACCACGGGGCTAGCTAGTAAAATGGGCATTTTACTAGCTAGCCCCGTGGTAGAGAGTTGCAGCCATTTCCCACATCATACCTGTACATTGTACCGCCAAAGCGGTTATGTTGTAGTCATTAATAAGTTATTTAAATCAAACCATTATGGCACGGGATCCATGACAAAGTTGATGATGAAGTTCAATCCATTAATGACGTATACAAGTCTTATGTAATTACTAGGGCTCGGATTTTTATGCTCGATAAAATCTCCAGATATGCTCGAAAACCACCTGTTTTATGCTCGATAGATATGCTTGAAAAAACCTATAATATGCTGTTAAATATGCAGAATATGTTTGAAAAACTCTGTTTAAAACTATAGAGAGGACAGTGAAACAAATCTACAGCTTATCTTCATATACGAGTATTATTTTCAAATTTTATGCATGATACACTGCTATATCCGCAAATTTCAAGTATGTGTATGAGAAGTTTTTATGTAAAAGTTACAGTTTCAAAGTTTATTTTCAAAATCTTCAGTATTAGTCGAAAGAATTGGTATTGATTGGTCTGTACATCAAGATTTTTTTTAGGGATGGGCTAAACTATTAAATCTGAGTAATAGGTGACAACGTTCCAGTTCCGAGCTGGTAATAGGTATTAATACCTATTATTTTATTAATAGGTGACAAAGTCACTGTCACTGAAAGGAAGTTTTGCTACCTGCTGTCACCAGATCTCGTATTAGGTGCCAATACCTATTATTTTTTTAATAGGTGACAATGTCACTGTCACTGAATAAGGAATCCGTGACCAAACCAGTGACAGTGACAAGATTTAATAGTTTTAAACACTTGAATCTGAACCTCGAATGAATATTGAATATATACCTGGTAATATCAGGCTCTCATCGTCCACTATTTTTATTTTTAGCATTTTCCTGTGCTGATTTAACTCACGTAACTCAGTGGCGGCGGTAAGGCTTTGGGGGCCTCCCCGCAAACTTTTAGCGGGGTCTGCGGGCCCCTAATCGCCGCCACTGCCGTAACTTATACCCATCTCTTTTATTAATTTTGTCATTTAAACCTAATACAAAATATAATTCACTCCTTATTGCATTGGTTAATAATACATAAATATGGCAAAAATGAGTATTATTAAANGGGGGGGGGGGAGAATTTGAATAAAAACAAAGTATTTAGACGAAAAACCACAAGAATATGCATTTATATGCTTTTCTGAAAACAGCCGTTTTATGCATTTATATGCTCGATAAATTTAAATTTTGTTGGTACCAGAGAAGTGAAAATACCATCAAAAGGCTCCTTTCAATGAGTACTATTCAGGAAAAAAAATATACAAATATGCTCAAATCTGAGCCCTAGTAATCACGTATGTAACTATGGTGAGGTTTTTTTTATAATGTACGTAAAACCGGCATGCTGCTCCCATTAACTTCATGCATACCCAGCCCTGATCTAGAGTCTAATACCTAGATCATTTACCATCTGGTACTGTTTTACCTATTCAACATCTCCAATTTAGGTACATACCTGTGTGGCATGAAGTGAAAATTTAAAAAAATAAAGTTTTTCAGATCCAATGTGGATACAAATGCCAGCGGGCCTCTTAAAAGAGGCCTGGTGGAATCTTTTAAGGGGGTTCTACCTGTGACACTAGGAAAATAGTGGCAGAGTGACAGAAGGGTGTGCTTGGATCCACTAGGAATGGCATGGAACCACAGTGGCATAGACCAACAGTGGATCCAAACCTATTTAGGTTAACTGAGTTTCTAATAAATCTTATATTTGATCCAGCTTTGCTCTTTTTTTAATTAATTATTTTTTGTTTTAATATTCCATTTTCTAAAAAAACAAACTATTTTATCTTCCACATAAAATAATATTTTTAATTAAAGATAGTTATAATTTGTACTTTACGAAGGGATAAAGTTGTGAACTATAATAATAAAAAGTGAAAATTACTTAGAAAGAATGAAATTTTAAATGGGTCGTAATTATTTTGTAACTCTATATTTGCTAAAAAAAAAAAAAAATAGCTTTTATCTCTTTATTACTTTTGTAACATTTCTTTTTATTATTATTATTATTACCTAATGTACAAAAATTAATCCAAACTTATTGGAGTGTATATATTATTATGCATTCATTATAATTTATGTATGTATTGTTTAGTTATTATTTTTTTAAACATATACTATTGTATTTTAAAATATGTTACAACCGTTATTTTTTTTAATGTTAGCTTTGTAGTTGTTTGTTTTTTTTATTTTAATAAATGTGTACATAATAATGATATAATAATTTCTTATCGTATCAAATTATTTTTACTATCATTATTTTATATATAAATATATATTATTATTAATATTTTTAGAATGTAGAACGAAATAATGAATAAACTAATGAAAAAAAGAGAAATAAATAATGCAGGTAAGAAAACCGAGTTTTTTGAATAAAAAATGTATTTTAATATACTAATAAAAATAATATCTGATTTCTTGATTTTTTAAACAAATTAAAAATGTAAGATTAAATCCGCTTGCCATTTATTATTATTTTAATGTTATGTTGTTTTTTCTTCTGTTTTGAATCTATTTTAGAGGAATTATTTACAGGGACTCCAACTTTTATTTTATGGAGGTGATTTTTTGTTTTTTTTTTTGGAGAAAAAAACAAATGTTAAAAAAAAGAAGAAGTTTAAGTAGGGTTTTTTATCAGTCAGGATGAATCAATATGTGAATTGTTTTTACTGTCACTATTAGATGGAATAGGTAACAGATAAAATATATAATCCAAAGGGTATCCAACTCCAGTTTGCTAGAGGTGTAAGACCACTAGCGCTGGTCGAGTGGTTAAAATTGTAAACTGCTTATGATCTTTTGACATTCCTCGAATTTATTTAAGATATAAACAAATACTGGTTGTCAGACATCTGTATTATTTTGTAAACAAAGAAAAGAAAACAACGAGCCTCGATGGCTGTAAGAGATGTGCGATTGCTTCAAGTACAAGAGATCTCGGGTTCGAATCTAGCAAACTGACAAATTAATTTATTTCTTTGAATTAAGAAGCTCAAAATCTTTTGAATGTGTAAAAGATTTCATTTTAACCGCCAAATAGCTTGATCAGCGGTAGTAGTCTAACACAGGTAGATAAAGAGGGGAGTTGGAAATCTTTCTGTTTAAGGATTCTATGATCGCTGATATAATCTGTCTATATTATTAAAAAAGCAAATGTGTCAAATTGTAATATGTCAAATTGTCAAACTGTGTGAAGGTTTTAACCTTAGAATAATACTATATATAGAAGGAGGGTCACTGATAACATTGAAGCCAACTTTGGAACTTTGGTTGTGTACCTTATCTGCGTTCTAAAAATTCATTTTTGTAATTTGTGACGTCATAACTCTAAAATTATTTGCCTTCGGTTTTTTAATTTAATTTTTTTATTAAATTATAATTATTGATAGTCAGTTTAGTTTATTGTAATATTTTTGTTGTGTTTTATCTTATTTTAGCTTGAAATATGCTAAAAATAATGTTTATTATATCATGCCGGGCGAGTTGAAAAAAATGACGTCAGAGTGAAACGTAAACAATAACCAATGGCAGGGCTTGTTTTCTTGACGTTTGTGAGCGGGCTTTGAATAGTTACTAAAGCGTGGCCAACCTTCTCCAGCTTAAATGAAAAAAAAGAGTATTGTTATGTTGGTCCCCTGGTCTAAGGGACACAACCTCTCGGCAAAAGTTGGCTTCAGCCTCTTATCAGTAACAGCTTAGGATTTCGATTTTATGTTCCTTCTATATATATAGTATTATTCTATGGTTTTAACCTTCACACCTTTGCTTGCTGCCTACAGGCGATTTGACCAAGCGGGCAGAGCCCTAAAGTTTAAATAATAATATTTATATAATAAATGTACATTGAATTCTCAACCTTTGGTGACTGAATATCAATCCAAAAAAAAAAGTTCTGAATTTTTATAATTAATGAAAGCAGAATGTAATTTTATTTAAATTCAATTTTTTTTCTAATCAATATTATTTCTCAATTTACTTTAAAAGAATCATCAATATGAATTTAATTTATATTAAGTTAGAAAGATGTAATGGAGTGATGAAGTATCGGTATTAATATTATATACTAACATAATAATCTATTATTTAAAAAAAAAAAATTGTAAATTGCAATACATGATGGGGACTGTCATTTATCTAGTCAAAAAATTATTTTAATATTGTTAAATGTGTGTTACCTTCCTGGGATTTAAACCATCGGCAGGGATGTTGATAATGACCCTGGTTTCAGGCTAGAGTTTGTAAGCGATCACCTCCCTGGGATTCAAACCATCGGCAGGGATATTGATAATGACCCTGGTTTCAGGCTAGAGTTTTTAAGCGACCACCTCCCTGGGATTCAAACCATCGGCAGGGATATTAATAATAACTTTAGGTTTCAGTAGACCGGTAGAAATTTCTTACCTCCCTGGGATTCGAACCATCCGCAGGGATATTAATAATAACCTTGGTTTCAGCCGACCGGTAGAAATTTCTTACCATCCTAGGATTCGAACCATCGGCAGGGATATTCTTAATAACCTTGGTTTCAGCCGACCGGTAGAAATTTCTTACCATCCTAGGATTCGAACCATCGGCAGGGATACCCTTGGTTACATCGGTCTTGCCTCTCTTACTTACTTGCTGTAATAATTAATTTTAATAACTTAAATTTTAGTTTAATATTGTACTGACATATTATTTGTATTTACTTTAATTTTTGTATACCTGTTAAAAAAAAAATCAAATGTTCAATTAAGGACTTATATTTAAATGTTCGTCCCATCGTGATATTTTGTTCCTCATCTAATTAAAATCCGCATGTTTCTTATTAATAACTCTTCTAGTAACTAATTGAAACGAAATAAGTTTGTTATTTAAAAAAATATAACTGAGTATGTTCTGATCAAGAATTTGTAAAACTTACTTGTACTGAATAGAACCTAATGAGAAAAAAAAGTCAGTTCATTGTTAAACCTATTATTCTAAACTCTTTTTACAATTAGTATTAAATTTTTACAGTGTGGGAAAATCGAAAAAAGATTTTGAATTCGAGAAGGTCTGGCCAACTAGGCAAACAATAATATCACTGGATCCACACCTCCCACAGGCCTGGTTGCTTTATATTTTTCCTCTTATAGGTTGGCCAATCTGAGTGTTAAAAGTTAATTCAAAATTGTAAAAAGAGTATAATATAAAATAATTTCAATTAATTTTATCATCAAAATCAAACAGCTATAAAAATTTGTTGGTATCATCTAACAATGAATATATATTTGTTTTGAATAAAAAAGCAAATCTGTTTAAAATGATACTTCAACATATAAATGATATAATATTTATTTATTTTTAAATAACCTCATTTGTATTAATTGATTTTTTTAAATTATTTAATTTAATTATTTGTTCGATTGACAATAAAATAACAAAGAGTACTCATTTGAATTTCAATAAAAAAAAATAAATATTTTTTAAAACCCCCAAAAAAAAAATTAAAATGAAATTGTTCAATTTCATAATTTCTAGTCATTCTAGTCCTCCATTAGCATTATTTTTGAATCTGTACAAAAAAAGAATATAAATATGTATTTCTTAAAAGCGCACATTTTACATTAAAAAAATATAATTTTTATTTGAATATAATTTATTGAAAAAAAGAACAAAAAAACATTTTTAATTATTGTATTTTACATTTAATAACATTTTAATGTTTATTAAAACAAAGTTGCATGGAACTTTTAATAAAGCAAAATCATAATGAAGAAAACAAAAATAAACTTAATTTTTCTACATAGATTGAAATTTGGTGAATCTATTTTTACAGAATATTATTTGAGGAGATTGGTTCTGTTTTTTTGCTTTGATGCTTTTTAAAATATGTATAGTTATTAATAATAACTTTAGGTTTCAGCCGACCGGTAGAAATTTCTTACCATCCTAGGATTCGAACCATCGGCAGGGATACCCTTGGTTACATCGGTCTTGCCTCTCTTACTTACTTGCTGTAATAATTAATTTTAATAACTTAAATTTTAGTTTAATATTGTACTGACATATTATTTGTATTTACTTTAATTTTTGTATACCTGTTAAAAAAAAAAATCAAATGTTCAATTAAGGACTTATATTTAAATGTTCGTCCCATCGTGATATTTTGTTCCTCATCTAATTAAAATCCGCATGTTTCTTATTAATAACTCTTCTAGTAACTAATTGAAACGAAATAAGTTTGTTATTTAAAAAAATATAACTGAGTATGTTCTGATCAAGAATTTGTAAAACTTACTTGTACTGAATAGAACCTAATGAGAAAAAAAAGTCAGTTCATTGTTAAACCTATTATTCTAAACTCTTTTTACAATTAGTATTAAATTTTTACAGTGTGGGAAAATCGAAAAAAGATTTTGAATTCGAGAAGGTCTGGCCAACTAGGCAAACAATAATATCACTGGATCCACACCTCCCACAGGCCTGGTTGCTTTATATTTTTCCTCTTATAGGTTGGCCAATCTGAGTGTTAAAAGTTAATTCAAAATTGTAAAAAGAGTATAATATAAAATAATTTCAATTAATTTTATCATCAAAATCAAACAGCTATAAAAATTTGTTGGTATCATCTAACAATGAATATATATTTGTTTTGAATAAAAAAGCAAATCTGTTTAAAATGATACTTCAACATATAAATGATATAATATTTATTTATTTTTAAATAACCTCATTTGTATTAATTGATTTTTTAAATTATTTAATTTAATTATTTGTTCGATTGACAATAAAATAACAAAGAGTACTCATTTGAATTTCAATAAAAAAAAATAAATATTTTTTAAAACCCCCCAAAAAAAATTTAAATGAAATTGTTCAATTTCATAATTTCTAGTCATTCTAGTCCTCCATTAGCATTATTTTTGAATCTGTACAAAAAAAGAATATAAATATGTATTTCTTAAAAGCGCACATTTTACATTAAAAAAATATAATTTTTATTTGAATATAATTTATTGAAAAAAAGAACAAAAAAACATTTTTAATTATTGTATTTTACATTTAATAACATTTTAATGTTTATTAAAACAAAGTTGCATGGAACTTTTAATAAAGCAAAATCATAATGAAGAAAACAAAAATAAACTTAATTTTTCTACATAGATTGAAATTTGGTGAATCTATTTTTACAGAATATTATTTGAGGAGATTGGTTCTGTTTTTTTGCTTTGATGCTTTTTAAAATATGTATACTTATTTCTGGATAAAGTGTATTTTTTAAAATTATANTCGCGTAATGTACTATTGTATGAAGTAGAGAAAATCATTATTCAGTTGTCTAATTGATATAGTACAAGGATTTTAAAGTGTGACATTATGAAACATTAATTATTCATTTTGATTACCACTTGGTCCGCTAGGAGCTCTGATATCATTTTATATAATATTTAGAAACTTCTATCTGCGAAATAAAGTACTAAAATAAATAAAAGTTTAAAACCAATTTACCTCCTATTATATTCTAACTTCCTAGCACTATATAAAGACACTCACACTTTGTATGTTAAGTTTCTGTACAAAGTAAAAAAAGAAACCTTATATAACGGCTCTGTCTGTCTGTCTGTCCGTTGGTGTCTGTCCGTTGGCTTGTTTCACTTCATAAACTACTATAGCTAGAAACATGAAATTTGGTACAACTAGTAGAAGATGAAGAGCGGTTTAAGTGGTATTAAGTGGTGACAAAACTAAATTCTACCATAGAGTAATCTAAAAAAAAATGTAGGTAATCTTAAACATTCCCTGTTGTTGTTGGAATAGAAATTAAGTAATTATATAGAACTATTAAGTATGGATATAGTTTTTTATATATTTGTTTTACGAAAAAAAAAAAAAAAAAAAGTAGGTAATCTTAAACATTCCCTGTTTTTGTTGGAATAGAAATTAAGTAATTATATAGAACTATTAAGTATGGATATAGTTTTTTATATATTTGTTTTACGAAGTGCGTCCCCTATTTCATCCCAAGCCTCCTTTTGTGAATGTTGATTTCGATATTCCCAGTTTTTTGGGTCGTACAGCACCAGATTCACCCGAAAGTATTCAATTAACATGTCTCAAAAAGAAATCACATCCAAAAAAAACCATCTTTAAAAAAAAAATCACTAAAAACGGTATTTAAAACAGTAGTAATAAAGCACCTTGACTCTTCTGGTGCCTTCCCACGTCTGAAGAAATATCTGGAACTTCAGATATCCTTGGCGTCAGATAGCATCATATCTCGCGTTCCCACGTCACGTCAGAACAATGTGAACATAGACTCACAAAACCCTGTGTTACTTTTTTATATCACACGCATTATGACGTGGGCCCATGTAACGTCAGAATAGTCTGAACCTTAAGGTGTTTATAATGATTCGTCAAATATATTTTACCTCCAGCGGGGAGAAAAAGTGAACTTTTCTCCCTAGTTTACAGGGAGGAAAGTTGGTCATTGCACCCGGTCGGGCTCAACAGGGAGTAATGAGAAAGTAATTCATGAACTTTCATGATTCCCTCCAGTGTTTCCCAAGTAATAAAGCACAAGTAAATAAGCTTGGTGCTAATACACATTTCATTTATTAACTATTTTTAATGCAAATCTATAATGTCATCTTCACTCATATCCTTCACGACGTTTGTCATGGTGACTCATCAGTAAAACAAATAAAAAGTTAAAAGAGAAATCATAATTTCTAAATGTAGATCTACTCATTCATACATTAGTTGTCAATACCATTGTCAATACACGACTCAGCTACCAGCTGATTCTCCCATTTGATTTTAGCATTGAAATTCAAATAATTACTATCTATCATTTAATTATAACATGATTAAACTTATTTGATGCAGTATTATTAATAGTATATATCTATTTTTTAAAATATAAAAAGGTTTACNGCTACTCGGGAACTTAGTTAAAAATCGATTGCAAGATTTGTACTGGACAAAAAAACAAACAAGAAAGCAAGCTACTAAAAACGTAGTAAAAAGTATTGTGATGCCTGCCAGTTTTGAAGTATGTATAAACGACAATAGTTCCACTTTCTGATCTTTCTAGTTTGGAATATGGTATTAAATTTTTGAAACTTCACAATAACTAAGAGAACATTTTTACCTTAACTCAGTTTGTAAACTTTAGACTTACTTATGAGTGCTAAATAACTTATTTGCCTACACTACATAGCTTCTACCCAACCACACTAACTAATAACAATCAAAATAATGAATAAGTATGCTAAATGACCTTCAATCATACACTAAGAACATGAAAATGAAGATATAATCACCTTTAACCACAATCTAAAAATCACTTTAATAAAAAACCTGAAATAATAAAACAGGCTTATTTTAGGCATTAAAATCATTCCATAAACTTGAAATATCTACAGTAATATGCTAAATAAGCTCTAACCACACACTATAAACCTGAATATATACTAATACATTAAATCTTCATCGATGGTAGGGTACTCTTTAAATATTTTGGAATTGAATTGGCTAACGTTTATATTGAAAAAATGACATTATTTTATCATTTTAATTATATTTAATAACTATATTTAATTACTTTTAATTATATTTAATAACATCGCGTGGCTCTATCATTGAAGTGAGCGTATAGTAATAAATACGTATTGAATATTGAAAAAAATAGCTAATCAATCATGAAAAATCATGAATCATGCATGATGAGTTGATAGATAATGGGTGTAGTAGTAGTACAGCGGCTAGTAGTAAGGGAACCACCCTGCATTCTTACTATTCCTCTAACCACACATCCCCTTTTCAATTATTATAAAATGTATCACTTCATTACTCAAATACTACTGCTTGTATCAAGTTGAAATTTTACATACTTGTTTCAATCGTAACTTTAGACGATGTATATGAAGTTTTATTAAAATCGTTACGTTAATACGTAAGATATCGGCAAAAAGGTGGTTTTCTCTATTTTAAACATTTGGGTCCGCTTTAATAGTTTTAGCGATCTTTATTAATTCATAGCGGTGTCGTTGTTGGTTTTACTAAAAAATGTTATTTGAAAAAAATGTTCGTCTCATCGAATAGGTGATGATAGAATTTTTTCCCGTTCTGAAATTCCAATTTTAAATTT
>KZ652391.1:1194-17077 GCA_001010745.2 Gerris buenoi | reverse complement strand
TAGTGTGATGCACTCCTAGTCGACAACCAACCTTTTGAGAAAAGCCTTTCTTAACTCATCACTACGGGTTTAATCGCTTCCTGCATAGTTAAATTTAGAGGTGTATTCATGTTGACACATAGAAACAACTGTATTAATGTAATAAATACGTGAAAGCTCTCAATTAATCAATGGCAAATAACATTGAATCATTAATGATGATAATTAAATATCATCAATTATAACAGTTAAATTTAATTAATGATGATGATTAAATACGATAAACGATTATGATTAAATGTGAGATGATGAATGATGATGATGATAATTGACTTATTAATCACCAGTATGATTTAGAGATTGTCAAAACAGAGAAATATTAAGGTGGTGCGTTAATTTTGCGCAGCAGTATATTATATTATTATACATAATATACAGAGAACGGAATATTTATTTTCACGAAAATAACAAAATCTACTATCAATTATGAAGCAAGTTATATAATATTTGCTGCATTTTAGACCTGTAATCACATAAAAATTGAGTGTCTTGTAATGAGTCACTGTTTTAAATAACTTATAGGAATATGTGATGACTCTTTTAGGTTTCGATAAGCTACTCGTATATGTTTTCGTTTAGCTACTCGTATATGTTTTCGTTAAGCTACTCGTATAAGTTTTCGTTTAGCTACTTGTATGTGTTTTCGTTAGATTACTCGTATAAGTTTTCTTTAAGGTACTCATACAAGTTATCGTTAAGCTACTCGTATATGCGTTTTCTTTAAGCTACTCATACAAGTTTTCGTTAAGCTACCCGTATTCCGTATACGTTTTCGTTAAGCTACTCGTATAAGTTTTCTTTAAGCTACTCATCCAAGTTATCGTTAAGCTACTCGTATAAGTTTTCTTTAAGCTACTCATACAAGTTATCGTTAAGCTACTCGTATAAGTTGTCAATAAACTATTCGTATAAGGTTTCTTAAAACTCTTATTTTTGCATATTGCTTGACTCGGCGGTTGATGTAAGACAATAAATTTTTTTTTTTTAAAAATTAAACTTAATTTTTTTCTTGAAATAAAGCAGATCAAAGTTATAACGAAATAAAAGGGCAAAGGAGTAAAAAAATTCGTCCCGCCTTTTCCGGGTTAAGTAAAGTTTACCGGGTTACATCTGTTTGAAAAAATTCATTTGATTCATTTTTTGTCATGAATAATGAATAATATAATATCTTAGAACCTTAGTATGGTAACATTAATTATTTGATATAGTTTATTACGGCTTAAAATTATGTTTTACTTATGAGTCGTTCCAAAATATTACTAACAGTATAGTTTTTTTTTTTTGTGTGTGTGTACGCGTTGGTTTTTTGATTGTTCGATGGTCAGTCATATAATATAAGTTATCTAAGTATCTAAATGTTTCCATTTGCACCAAAATGAAAGTCGACGTATATATTTTATTAAAGGAAATATTTTTTATTCCTTCGTTTTCTTTATGTCGGTCTTAGTTTAGTTTTAGTTTTTTTTTTTTTTAGTGTATTTTATTTTGTGGGTTTGATTAATCTAAGTTGGTACTGTGTGAAAGAAGTGTTGGTTAGATGGAGGCTAATGGTCGGTAGGTGTTTATTGTGAGGGACTATGGGTACCATTAGGGCAGGTGGAACCCTTAGGATGTCCTGAGATAGCCTAGCTAGGGAGCCCATAGTATCCCGTTCTCTATGACCTGCCCGACTAACAGACCCTCGCAACCACATTCTATACCTCCTATTCAATCATTTCAAACTCCTCCCAACACCAGACTATATATAATCTCTATATAATATTATATAGATCCAAAAGTCTATATAGATTGTTCGAACAAATAATGTTTCGTTATGTCCTGTACTGTATACTTGGTGAAACCATGTAACATTTTTTAGCATTGAATTGACAATTGACTTACTTTTTTATTTTTTACTTTTCAAATATCAAAAGATATTAATAGTAACCTATCATAAGGTGGTATTGACTTCTATTAAACGTCTTAAAAGATTAAATAATACAATTATTGTGCGAACTATACTTACTAATAATTGAAGCGAGTTTCTTACATTTAACAACATATAAATCCTGCCTGTCTGTCACGTGTTCGACGATAACCTGAGTAAAAGTTGACCGATTTAGTTGAAATTTGGTACACATGTTCCTTTTATTATCTACTAATAAGAGCCAGTATGGCCTTGTGGAGTCAATGACTTACCACGTCTGCTCGGCTATCATTATCATTGAATCAAGGGCGATATGAGGTTGTGGGTTCGATCCCTTGCCGTAATGCTCTGATTTGTATGGCTCACTATTGATCACATCATACTAGCATCGGTAGTACAATGTACAGAGGTATGATGTGTGAAGTGGCTGCAACTCTCTACCACGGGGATAGTAAAAATGGGCCTAAGTGATGACCTAATTGCAAGGTTCCAACAAGTGGTTCGGCCTACCCGACTAATACTAGTACTAGGACCTTACTGCTACTTATTACTAATGCACTGGCAAAGTTCGTTGGACTGCGTTATCCGTCTAAGAGTTCACGCGCAACGCTCGCGTAAACGTGAGCTTAAAATGTAAAATGGAAATTTTCAGGAAGGGAAAATATTCTATTATCACCTATTCGAAGAGACTAACTTTTTTTTCAAATACATTTGTTTAGTAAAACCAACAGCGACACCACTACGAAGTGATAAAGATAGTTAAAACCATTAAAGTGGGTCTAAACGTTTAAAAATAGAGAAAACAACGTTTTTATCGATATCTTAGGTTTAACGTTACGATTTTAATACAACTTAAAACTTCATACACATAGTCTAAATCACAATTGAAACAGTTGTTCGAGACGTTAAAAAAACACAGAATAACATTAGTTATTTTGAAAATTAGACAATGTGACATTTATAAGATTTTATATCCGATGAGATAGGTACATTGTACATTCCTGCTTTTTTCGTGTAGAATTCAACGATTAAGTGATTCAGTAATCTGAGAAAAAATATTGTCTTGAAAAATTAAAGAATATAATTGATGAAAAATTGCAGGAATTATATTTAAAATTAAAAAAAATATTAATGTTTTTCGGATCAACTTCTGTTCCAAGTTTACCGAAGGTAACGTATTTTTATCATTTTGAAGAATAAAACTATTTAAATTGTACATTCCTGCTTTTTTCGTGTAGAATTCAACGATTAAGTGATTCAGTAATCTGAGAAAAAATATTGTCTTGAAAAATTAAAGAATATAATTGATGAAAAATTAAAGAATATAATTGATGAAAAATTGCAGGAATTATATTTAAAATTAAAAAAATATTAATGTTTTTCGGATCAACGATCAAACGAATAGTATACAACTTAAAACATTTCTTGGCAACTAATTATACCCTCCGATAACGGGGCATTGTTTGTCAAACAATCAAAGTCAAGAAGCAGGTGAAAAAAAAAAAAAATTGTAGTATATAGATGGATGGTTTACCCTAGCCATAGAACAAGGATCAAAGGGCAGTGAAGACCCGCCAACAAAGCAGGTACCGCTGGACCTGACTCGGCCAAATAGAAGGCCCAAGAAGACCGCCCACACCCCTCCCTCTCTTTTGCAACCTTCGACCTAGAAGTAGATTAATAAATATGTAGCTCATCGATACATTTTTGCTTCCAGTCTTTGAGATCACAAAGCTAGATACAAGTTTGCTTCCAGTCTTCGAGACCACAAAGTTGGATACACTTTTGCTTCCAGTCTTTAAGATCACAAAGCTGGATACATTTTTGCTTCCAGTCTTCGAGATCACAAAGCTGGATATTTTTGAAAATATTTTGGATCTTTGTTTTTTAACAGTCTGCGATAAAATGATAGTTATAAACTTTTATTATTACATGCATTTTTTTTTAAACCTACATCAATTAGTTCTGTTTACTGTTTAGGATCGCTAGTGGGTTCTTAAATGACTTTGAGAGGCGAATAATCACAAACAAATAGTGTGTGAAGAGGCGATGATAAATGAACATTTATAGTAAATGTTGATAACTACTCATGTATCGATAGCCCATTTTTCCTATTCCCATGCCTACAGGATGCTACAGGACTGCTTGATGTAATTTGAACAATATATATATATTTTGCTTCCAATTTTACCGAAAGTATCGGAAGCTATATGATCGTTTGGAAGAACAAAAATTGTTTTAGTCTCAAATTTTAAAAATGCCAAGAGAGAACTCCGTTTCCAGACATGAGGGAACATTTTTGGTTCCATGTCTGTCCGGTTGGACCCAATTTTATGGATAGTAGGCCATAATTAGCTTATTGCCGGTCCCATATAAGTTTCAACCATCTGCTCCCATTTTTTGCGCAACATACATTTATTTATACCTATATCTTTAAAAGTACTTATTTGTCGAAAGTATCTCAAAGGTAGCACCAGATAGGTAAAGGTACTCATCCTATTAGGTTAAAATTATTCTTCAGTTTTTTGAAAAAGTAATTGTAAAACAATTCCAAACTCATTTCTTTTGGGGTTGTTTCATTATAAGGTAATCATCGATCATCGATACATCTATGTACTTAGGTTTTAAATATATTACTTTGTTAGCATATAAGTAAAGTCATTAATTTTGTTAATTTATCATGTTTATTAAATCAGAATGAGCATGTTGCCATGTGGGCATGTTCAGCGGTTGATTCATGGATATCTTTATCTGTTCAAGTTACCGTTGAAGTTATTTATCGTCCTCTTCGGACTAACCTGTTATCGTCGTTAATGGGCTTAAGATATTTTAACTGATGAGTTTTAGGTTTAAGGCCATGGCAGATGATTGTTGGCGTGTATTTTTATCGCAGGATAATATTATGTCATTCTTCCTGTTGGCTTGTAGAAAGGTTGCCCTTCCATTATGTGAGTTGCCGATCCCGATCTTCGTATTAAGATAACAAAGGACGTGTGGACCTCGGCCGTGCGCATGCGTGGTGCTTTATCGTGCATCAGACAAGTCCGAAAGACAAAGTACACAGGACTATTAATAATTTTCTGTTTGTCAGCCGTGTGAAAATCGTCTTGATAGATCTTACTGTCGTTACAATGAGCTCATTGGTTCGTCGTGGTTCCGTTCTTTTTGCTCGTGTAATAGCGCTTATTTTTTTAGTGCCTCTTTTAAGTCTCACAAATTCTGTTGCCTTTATAATTTTTAATTAGTATCACTATCTAAGATCTAAAAATGAAGTCGGGGAAAAATTACATGTACACTCTCCAATCACCTGCATCGTATGAAGATTGAAGAGTCAAAGGAACCTTATTACAATGATTATCCTTAATTTCA
The DNA here is from genome assembly GCA_001010745.2 of Gerris buenoi. NCBI lineage: Eukaryota > Metazoa > Arthropoda > Insecta > Hemiptera > Gerridae > Gerris > Gerris buenoi. The sequence goes on along the minus strand of KZ652391.1, from coordinate 11,763 downwards.
CAAGAAAAGGAGATCTAACAACCTTCGCCATTTTGTTTATATCGCCATTTTGGAATAGTCCGTGTTTTGTTGTTCTTTTAATGAGAATTCTTAATTTGATATGCGACCTGGCACTCCTGCCAGGTGTTTCTTCCTTAAGGGTGTTAATTGCTATAATTCAAATGTATATTTCCGGTAATTTTGTCACTACTTAACATATTTTTGTGAGTTTGTTTCTCACTCAATTATTTTGAGTTTTTAGGGACTTTGTTACAGCCTCTACTTCCATGTGTATATTCCTCACCAAAGCACTTAAATATCCTGTTATGATTTTATCTTTTTGTTTAGAAAAACAAAATACGCTGCCAATTAGTGTGGCACATAGCTTCCTCGCATCATATTTCGTATACGTTAGTGATTTTATGCTTTTACAGCCCAGTACTGTCAAATTTTCCTCCCAAATTGTTTAAAACCGTCAAAAATGTTTTGAGGTTTACATAAATTATCAATTTAGCAATATTAAAGAGCGCAGACGGTTGAAATTAATCTGGGGCTAACGCCAAGCTACTTTTGACAAACTACCCAAATTTCATAACATCAGATGAGTCCTGTTAAAGACGTAGGACGTAGGTGTAAATAAATGTATAAATGTGCAGGTGTGGAAGAGAAACAAGTAAGCGGAAATGTTTGAAACTTATAAGGGACCAAAATGGGCCAATTTTGACCTACAATACAAATTCCATTAAAGTCGGACAAGTCGTTTTTAAGATAAGTTGGTTCGCAAAAATTGAGCGACAAACCGAGAGACCGACAGACAGGCACTGAACTTAAATAGTCTGCCAATTGGTGTGGCACATAGCTTCAGTGTTAGAATATATAGTTCAGTTGTTTCCATGAAACTTGATCCAGATACGATCCCATAATTTAGTTTATCCATATCTGGATCCTGGATCTAAATCTTATTCAATCCGTAGTGAATCTAGGTTTCCATGGACAATTAAGATCCTAAAACTGTATTAAATCTGGATTCAATCCGTATTGAAACATCATGGAAACGTAGTTGATATTTAATCGTGAGTAGTATACCCGATACAACTATCGTACTCTTAGTAACAAGAATGCTGTAATCGTTTCTCCGTTAAACCTAATTCTATTAACTAAGCTATCGCTCAATTAATAAAAGGTCCATCTTCGATACTTCAATGTCTCTAAGAAGATAAAAAAAAGAAATATTAAGGAGAAGAAAGCGTTTTAAAATATCCAATAAAACGTGAGTCTTATTATAATAGCGTCTATAAATGTAGTCTTTTACCACTATAAAACCGTGGGTCGTAGATTAAAACGACGTCGGCAGGCAAGAAAGGCACGTAGACAAAGCTGTCGTAAAAAGTCGTTTCGAACATATTTTCAGGTTTTTCACATCTATTAAAGTTTACAGCATTGTTTATTTACGCACAGAACTGTAATAGTGAAACTAACATGTTTAATATATTCGTGAATACTTCGGAGAGAAGTCTATTAGGTGTTTTGATTTTTATTGGGTTATAGTTGTAGTCCAGTAAGAATTTAAAATTTTACGAGCTTGTGTTTAAAGCTTGTGAAAGACTTCTTGGCAACAAAAAATATAAAAGGGGCGAGAAAGAGTTGAGAGATAATGGCAAAACCACACCTTCAGGTTTCAACATGTGCGAAACAGTATCATAACCTTCTCTAAAATTACAGGTTGTCCCAAACGAGAGTTAGTGTGTTGTGTGTTGACAGCGCGGGAAAAACTAGCAAATGGGGTGGGGGAGCCAATGAGAGCGCGAGATTTTCCCGGACAAAAGGTGGGGCCAACTAGGCAAAGATAAATATTTTTTCCCTTAGAGAGGTTGGTTAATCTGTGCGTCACTCGATTTCCCGCGCTGTCAACGCACTAACTCTCGTTTGGGACAAACTGTAGCCTGTAGCTAGCCTTAAATAATTGTTCTTATCTAACATTATTATAGAAGAGGTGTAGTTCAATAACGAAACAACGTCTTCACACAAAATAATTGTATTTGTAATAATTTGACCGGTTTCGACTGTTCTAATGCAGCCTTCTTCAGATAATCTTTGTAGGTTATAAGGGGACTATAAAAAGGCAATTATACTTGACTTGCCTTTTTACTTTGGGAGACAGACAGAGAAAAATAGACTCCAGCGCCGAGACTTGAACCAGGGGCCTCTACATTTCCAGTGTAGCGCTGTTTCCAACTAAGCTACGCAGGAAAATGATTTTTCTCTGCTGTAATCGATAACTAGTCCCGAATCCAAGCTTTCAATATTCAGACTTGGATTTGGGGCTACTTATCGGTTAGGGCAGAGGAAAATCATTCTCCTGTAGAGGCCCGTGGTTCAAGTCCCGGCGCTGGAGTCTATTTTTCTCTGTCTGTCTCCCAGTGTTAATTATAATTATAAATTTGATTTAAATTCTTTTATTAAAATGGAACTAAGCGTCCAGTTAATAAGTTTGAAGATTTGTCAGTGAAATACCAATATTAAGTGTTTTTTATAATTCGTGGAATGTAGTTTTATATTTGTGTGTGTAAATGCGGTGTAAGGCTGGAGCCTGGTAGCTATAGCTCGAGGCATATCGGTAGGAAATGAAGCATCGGTGTCAGGTATGTACGTTACGATCTACACACCCTGTGTAGTGTAGTCCCCGATTAACCCGTAATGCCTTCCAGCCATATCTTCGGCTTCTGCACCCTCCCTTCTACCATCTCAGCCTATTTTCTTAGAAGACAATTTTTAAAATATGTTATCGGATTTCCGGTACATTACTTTAAAAAAATAATATTTATTAGTGAATGTAATTGGCCAAATAATAATCTTTATATTCAGTTAACTATTATACTACTAGCAGAAATGTATAAAAAAAAAAAAAATAATATAATAGTTTCATTACTATAATAATTCTTAAAAGATCGCGGGATTTACAAGTAGATAAACTTCTTTGGATTCTGATAGCTTTTTTTAATCTATATATATCCAAGTTCGCATCTATATGATGAAATCAATTTGTATCTAAGTAAAATAGAATATAATAACACTTTCTTTAGTTTCCAATCTCATAAAAATCTTTTTCAAAGTGAAGCACAGAGCACAGTAAAGAAACCCTTATAGTTTCGCTCCAGTGTCTGTCTGTCTGCCTGTGTGTGTCACTCTGTAAGGTTCCAATAACTTTTGAATCAATTAAAGATTTGTTTTTACGTCCACTCAAGAAAAATATAGCGAACTTAAAATTATCAGCTGTTCAAATTCAATATGGGTGTTTCGGCCTGCGTGGATCGTTAGATCCAATGTGTGGACTGCAGGTAAATTAACATAAAAAAAAAAAATAATAAAAAAATGAAGTCAAAAAATAAAAATTTATTAATGTAAAATACGTTTTATAAACACAATGTGTAGTTACACATTAAAGGAAAAGTGGTAGTTAAGTAGAGTTTAAAATTAAGAATAATACATAAATGAAACATAAAATGAAATACCGGATCATTTGACATTAAATTTAATGAAAGGATATGCGTTGTTTAAATACAAATAAGTGAAGTTAAAATGATCTAAAAGAAATGATTTTGCTAATAATTGAAGATGAATATAAAATAAAAGTAAACTTATGGTTTGATGTGAAGGTAGAGAGTGAGTAGAATGAAGAGGGATGATAGTGGCAGCGCGCGTCAGCGTCTGAAGGGTGAAGATAAAGTCTGGTCAGTGAGGATGAAGTTCTAGGCATCAGAATGCGGCATTATATGAAGAAACGGCCGCTGTCCCACGTCGTCCCGGGGACAAATAATGAATATCACTTAACTAAGTGGAGCTCCGTTCGAGATGTTGTCTCTGAACCAACTCGAAGGCAACTGCTGTTTTAGCAGTAAGTCTAGAAGGGGTTTAGCACCTGAAGGGGGTTGGCACCGATAATTAGATGATCTAATTAAGTAAGCAAATCGAAGGACCCAGCAGGAAGTAGTGTCTGGCCAAGATGTAAGGACTGCAATCACCTCACTCTTTCTCACATCAACCAAACCTTCTTACTAATTAAATGATCTCAATCTCTAAAAATAATTGAATTTAACTTTTAAACGAAAGTAAAGAAAATAAAAATAATATAATTATAAAGATTCCTGTTAAAAGAAGGATTAAAAGTAATTTAAACTAATTATAAAAATCTAAGAAATTTCCGAAGGAACAATGGGGGATAATTTGTCACGCAAAGAATTGTTTTTTAACTTTTGTATGTCAAAACTTCATGTACAACCATTGTGTCTTTTCTGTAAATCCCCCCCCCCACGCTTTCCGGGCGCTTTTTCACGTATACAAGGTTGCACCCTTTAACTTTTATGGGTCATTCCGATATTCCACAACTATCTAGTGTACAAACGGATAAGCTGAAAAACCACTCACTAGGTTGAGAACTTTATTATTTATCAACATACATATATAACTACTTTTTCCGACCTCTGTCCAATACAATACAATACTGATAAAATGTCCTTATTTTGCACCCTTTAACTTTTATGGAGCATTCCAATTTTCCACAACTGTCCAGTGTACAATAGGCTGAAAAACTACGCACTAGGTTGTGAACTTTATTATTTATCAGCATACATATATAACTACTTTTTTTAACCTCTGTCCAATACAATACAATACTGACAAAATGTCATTATTTATTGAAATAACCATATGAAACACATTTTTTGACCTTTGTCACCAAAACAATGAAGCGTAGATATTGCTGTTATCTCATTATAGTTTTGAGAGAAAACCTAATAGTCTAATCCTTATTAGTGTAGTAGACGTTTCTCTGCGTCGAGAGTTGGGAGTCCAATATTTACAAAGTATTACACGTCTTAGTCCATCTTGTCATAACATGTAATGAGTGAAAACTCTCTGATAACATTATGTACTGTCTTTCCAATAAAAAATATGAGTTTCAAGCCGTAAGTTGTGTTTTTTTAACCTTTTAAAAATGTGGTTATTTATGTATGTATGCCAATAAGAAATGAGATAACCTACCTAGCACATTGTTTTTTAGCTTTCTGTACACTAGACAGTTGTGGAACATCGGAATGACCCATAAAAATTAAAGGGTGCAACCTTGTATATGCGAAAAGCACCCGAAAGGCGTGGGGGGGGGGGGTAACAGAAAATACCCCAACAATTTTATTAATTTTTAATGTTCGTTAAGTATTTTGGAGATGAGAGAAAGTATTGTGATAGCACGAAAATAAGATTTTGATGGATTTACACGTTTAAAGTTTTTACCGCAGAATTAATAAAAGTTTTGTGGTTTGTCCAGAGGAATTATGGTTTTTCATCATTTGTTTTAAATCACATTGTTTGGTTTATTTCAACTTTTTTGTCTCTTCTTATTTTTTGAGAAGATTGTAATATAAGGGGAAAAACATAGGTGGTACCAAGACAAAAGTGTCAGATGACGTGACGACGGAAAGAAAAAGAAAAAAAAAATCCATCACCTTTGAACGGTCCAAGTTAAAACAGAAAAAAGGGTCTAAAAGGCCGAAAGCATGACGGCGCCATAAGCAGGACATAATGAGCAAATAGGCCGGACCATTAGTACGGTCACTTAGCTCCTTCTGGTCCATCACAGAATTCTCTCCCAACCTCCGACTTTAAATTGCTCTCATCATATGTCTAATGGTAAGAAAATGGACGGCCAACAGAAACCGGAAACGGACAAATTTTAACCATATATATTTTTTTAAAAAAGATAACCTTTTAGTCTTGGTTTTTACACAACTATCCTTTTTATAATATTAAATAAAAACTTTTAATGTGCTGACTGTAGAAACAGTTTATAGAAATATTTTTACCCAAGTTATCCGAAGGAGTTTTGAGAATTAAGGTAGTCCTCGTATCGTTTAAACAATATTATTTCTCTGACTTTGGCCGCGAGGTCCTTTCCCCGACAATAATTTGGATCATTTTAGTCGGTTTCTATAAAGACAAGCCGAACCAAGGCAATAAAAACATTTCCTGCGTTCGGAGCTAATTGTGGCGGTGGTTTTATAGGTTTGGGTGGCTTCTTTCTCACGTTTATACTAATCGCTTTGTCGTCATTTCTTGTCTTAAAACTTTTGGGCTTTTTGAACAACAAGATCCTTTTGAAAATTGTAAATTTTAGGATGTACCGAAGAGGAATATACTTAGTATATACAGTCGGAGCTTTTTACTGCGAACTTCTATGCAACACAAATCTTAGTATAACGATTTTCTTTTAATCTCCCACGAATTCTCTTTATCAAAGTACTGGGTGATTCAAAAAGAATGGACCGATTCCATGATCAAGTATTTTGTAAATAAATGTATAAATAAGAATGAGAGAGTGGATGTTTAAAGATTAGGTTTCTAAGTTTCAGATGGTTGCCATGTGACCGCGCCAGGTGCATTGGTCTCTTTAAGTCGTGTACAGACTGCCGAACCGAACAGGGAAACGAGCCGAGTATTGGTCCCTGCGCATGCCCAATGCCCAGAGTAAGAAGCGCAGGCGCACTTTAGACTGGGCATGCGCAGAGACCTGTGCTCGGCTCGTATCCTCTGCTTGGTTCGTCAGTCTGGACACGGAAGGACGCTCAGTTATTTGTTGACAGTAAAAATGAGGACGCTCAGTTATTTATTGACTGTCAAAATAGGGACTCCACAACAGAAGTTCTTTGTTCTTGAGTTTGCAAAAACTAAATCAGTGACTAAAAATCTGACCTGGATAACTTAAAACATCGAATAACAATAACAATCAATTCAATTAATCCTGATATGCTTCAACGTGTTAGGGAAGAATTCTCATATCGTCTTGATGTTGTCTATGTTGCAAGGAGTGGGCCATACTGAACACTTGTAACAAGTGAAATAAAACTTATCTGCGAGTAGAATGCTTGAATCACAAGTTGTCGTTTTTTTTTGTTTTTTTTTCTTTCTTTTTTTTTGCTATTTCTCCTTAAAATATTTAATAATTTTAATCAAATTATAATCATTATTAACACTGGGAGACAGACAGAGAAAAATAGACTCCAGCGCCGGGATTTGAACCCCGGGCCTCTGTATTTCCAGTACAGTATAAATACAGTATAAATGTCTAAAAGAAAATCTTCACTTTCAGGAAAAGTTGCTCAATCTATTCAAAGACCTAGATAAAGGAATAGGTAACAAAGAGGTATCACGTAAATACGAAATCTCTCCGAGTTCTGTGTCTACTAACAGAGTATTATTAAAAATAGTATTGGAGATTATTAAAAAGATATCTAGTGGTTATAAATATGAATAAGTAGATGAAGCAGTTCTGTAATAGGTGAAAATGGTACGGAATAAAAAGTTTTATACGAAGAAATTTCTATAATGCGAATTTTATTTCTGCGACCATCAATTTCTTTGTATGGAGGTCCGACTGTATTTTGATTTGAGTGTTATATAATAGTCCAGTCATTAGGTGAAAAAATACCTATCTAAGAAAAATGTAGTAATTTTCTTTTTCGTTTGTTTTTTGGGTTGCTGAATCCGAATTTAAACTTTTCACCTTGTAGAATAGATGAAGTATGCTGAATATGCGAATCTGAGAAATATGCGAAAAACTAAAAAATAAATGTTATTTTGCAGTTTATCGCTTAAACTGCAAAATAGTCGATTTCGTTACCGGTCGTTTTTGTTGGATTCAATCCATGGCTCCAGACGCTATAGCTTGTCATAAGCAACTTCGTTCCAAAAATCTTTTAATTAATATTGATTTTTACATGGGTCTTGGTTGATGACGTTCGTATTCCAGGACTGAAAGAAATTGCTGGGGAACTTGGTCCATGTTTGGTTGCTCGTCAGAAGGGGAGGATCGTCAGGGTTGTCTTCATTCTCGTCAATTAGGACTATAGCAACCTTCTCCGGGAAGGGAACCTTCTTCGCACAGTTCTTCGGCAAGTGCAAGCTCCCGTCAAGGATGTTATAAAATAGGGATAGAGCACTAAGCATACCTCCTGGGTTAAGGACCGATCAAACTACCAGTGTGCGCGCGCACAGGTAGGACGAATTTCTTCCCGACTGTTATCAATCGTTTGTCAACTAGTGGCTCTGAGGAACAAACCTATGAAAGGTTACGTTAAAATCTAGCATTTTAAGCATAACCTTCTTGATCATCTGCAGTTATAGCCATGGTACAATCTTACGGGAAGGTAATCTATCCTACTTGATTTTCCAAGTTCGTGGCGACACTTTATCGCCTATCGCTCTATCCGTATTTTATAACATCCTTGGCTCCAGTGCATTCCTTCTCGAACTTACATGAGAAATCCTAAGGCCAGACATTAGCTTACGATGAGAGCTTTTACACATAAAAACATCGCCATCACGTGTGACGGCGATGAAAGTAGTCCAGTATAACTGACTACTATAGAGAGTAGAACTTTCTATACTTTTCTTTTACTAGCAACTTTCTTTACTACTTGGTCAAAGTTATTTAATCACCCTTCTGCTCCACTCTTAATATTTTTCTGTTCTTAATTTAGAAATTCGAGTAAAATAACATAGTATTTTTGCAATTATTTTATACTCCCATTGCATTTCCATGTCTATACCCCCAAGTTGCTAAAAGCTAAAAGTAATCTTGACTCTTTAGACGGTAACATTAAACCTTCTTCCGCTTCTTAAAAACAAAATTTCCGCTGTAGTTTTATAAAATCTAAAAATGGCTTTAAACTCATAACTTCTTTGTACATTTCATATCCTTTTTTTGCGTCGTACGTCTTAGTAAATCCATAGATTTACTAAGACTATTATCTACTACTATCCATAGATTACTAAGGGATTATTATCTACATGTGACGATTCATTTTTGAAAAAACAACATCAAAGTCGGGAATGTTTTCGAAATGATCAAAATGATCTCACTTCACGGATCAAGATGACTTTAAAAGTTATATGGTTTTTTAGTGGTATCTTGTGTACATTCCATTCTTATGATCGTTTTAATGGCGCCGTCCATTTTTTTTAAAGTTGATCAATTGTCCTCAAGTTCAAAGAGTTGTTGAGAAAGAATGGGGATGTGTTTAAAAATCATCGCTTTTAGATGTCAATGCATGAAGTTACTTCGGATACCATTACTCCATTAATATATGGTCCTAATTGTTCTCGACCATTTTTTTTTCTGTGTAACTCTTAGTAAGTTTTAGATGGCAGGATGTCTTAGAATAGTGTAATCTCTCAAGTCGTAAGGCTAAAGCAATTAGACAGGTTCGGAAATTAAAGACAATAGGTTCACTTTGTCTATCGCTGGCCAATATAATTATATTCCGGGATCCTACCCGACCGTACAATTACCTTCCTATCAGAGGTTGAAAATGTCATTTTCTCCGACTCTTGCCTCTTCCTATCCAAACAACTTATTTCTTGTTTTAATTATATCTTCATTTTTATGTCTTATTCCTTCGTTTCCGTGGATCCTTTTTTTTTACAACCGATGATAATAATTTTAAGATCTCCAGACCTTTATTTTAAAAAAAATGTAATTCGCTTCATTATTTTGATTGTTAAATGCCGGTGTTTGTTTGGGATGAAGTAATTCATTTTTAATTTTGTCAGGATAAGTTACATTTTTTTTTATTAATACTAAAAATAATGAGTGTGATTATTATCTTTTTTCTTTTGCTTTGGGTCGGAAGCTATGTGATATTTTCAGAGAACAAAACATTTTTATGTCTCCGATGTCAAAAATGCGTTTCAGACCGGGAACAATTTTGGTCCCATGTCTGTCTGACGGTTTGTCTGTTTGTCTGCCTTACAATTTCATTTTAACAACATATCTTAAAAACTGCTCGTCTTATTTTAATTACATTTGGATGGTGTGTCAAAATTAGCCCATCGTTGGTACCAACCTTCTGCACCTATATGTTTTTCTTCAACATGACCACAAACATAAATTTATTTGTACAACCATATATTTATTTATATGGTCTGTATAGTTATTACACAAACATATATATTTATTTATTGCAAGTACTCATCTGATTTTTATGAAATTTAGATGGTTTGTCAAATGTAGTTCGCAGATAGCTTCAGATTAATTTCAACCTTCTGAGCTATTTAACTTTTGCTTAATTAATACTTTGATTCATGTAAAAAATTGAAACTTGTAATGCGAATTATTGAAAAAATTTTCCATGGAAATCCGTTTTAGGCTATTCTGAATCGATTCTAAACACTTTTTATGTATGTATATATGTGTCACTCCAGACGATATCTCCCCTTAGGATGCCCTTAAAAACTTCGAATAAATTTTAAAATGTCAATAATATCAAAAGAAAAGATGAGTTCGTTGGCCAGAATTTTTGGAGTTCGTTTAGGGCTCACATTTTGACAATTTAGTGTCAAAAATAGCATATAATCGAGTTTTTTCTATCCACCTTTTATATGAAAATATGACATAAGTGAAAATAAAAACAATTACTGTACTCTTAAAGAGCTTTCCAACTATGTGCATCTTGAAGGGTAAATACTATTTTGACTTATGTACCTCGTGTGTACCCAAACATTTTTTTTTTTTTTTTTTTTTTTTCCCCAAATTAAAAT
>KZ652390.1:212163-236586 GCA_001010745.2 Gerris buenoi | reverse complement strand
CTCTGAAACCACTGGACCTACGACCATGAAATTTTGTAGGTGCGTTCCTCTAACCTCTTAGGTGCTCGCTAAGAAATATTTTTAAAATCTGACATCTTGATTCAAAATGGCGGCCATTTATACACAAAATTCTACAAGACAATATCTCCGGAACTATTTGCACTAGAACCTTAAAATTTAGAAGTTAGCTCTTTTTTTTATGAAGTTAGTAACTTAAGATAAATGGTGTACCAAGCAGACATTTTGATTCAAGATGGCGGCCATATGTATATAAAAGTCAAGGTATGTGTGTATGTTCTTTATAGAAATCTACAGTTATAGTCAGATCTTGATAAAAATTTGCACACTTGACCTTCAAAGCAAGGGAAAAATCAAGGTCTACATGAATTTGTGAAACATAAATTTTGGTACACAGAGGTACGGGGTACAAATAATGGAAATTTATATCTATATTCATAAAAGTCAATGTTTGTGTGAGTGTGTGTGTAGGTTCTTTATACAAATCTACAGCTTTTGTCCGATCTCGATGACAATGGGTACGGGGTACAAATGACAAAGTATTGAAAACCCTTCATGATGCATACCGTATAAAAGAGTACAGTAATTGTTGTTATGTATATATAGGGGGGTAAAATGAAAAAATACATCAATGGCGGATATATTATATTTATCTATGAATCAACGTATGTGTGTATGTTCTTCATACAAATCTACAGTTTCATTCCGATCTCGATTAAAATTTGCACATTTCACATTCAAAGCAAGGGGAAGGTCATTGCATACATGAATTTTGGAAATTAAAATTTTGATACACGGGGGTACGGGGTACAAGTAAAAAAATGGTGTCGGAGTAATGAATATACCCTCTAAGGTGCTTATTGTTTAAGAGTACCGTAATTGTTGTTATGTCATAATATTCATTTAGGGGGGGGGGTGGATTTGGATTTTGCAAATTATCTTATAAAAGAGGAGGGGTATAGAAATAAGTGGGAGGGATAGAAGCTAGATATTCTCACATAGTAAAAAACTTTTCAAAATAAAATAACACTCCGTAGCGAAGCACGGGTATCCAGCTAGTATAATATACAAATGTGTTGCTTCCTGGTACATTAAAATGTATACAAAACACGGGGGCTTTAGCTCCCCCAGAACTTTTGACCTAGGATCGCCACTGCCTGACGGAGAAAGCTTTGTCGGAAATTTCAAACAACAATTTCAGGTATGTACTGTTTATATTTATTAATTTTAATATGATAATTACAAGATAAAAAGAACTTTTTATATACTATGTTATTAAATTTTCTATCATAAATCATACATTTGAAACTCGTCAAAATGAAGATCGTAAACATGGCTCATGTCAAAACAAATAAAATAATTTGCGGATTTTTTCCGAACTAATTTCCCATACAGCAAAATTTGCTGAAAACTAATTAAATTCTGCTGAAAGATGGCTAACAGTATTAAAATAATGCATTGTCATCGTGTTCTGAGCTATTCTAAAAGTTACAAATGTCTAGCTACTCGGGAAGTTAGTTATAAATCGATTGCAAGATTTGTACCGGACAAACAAGAAACCAAGTTAATAAAAACGTAGTAATAAATTATAATATTTAATATTAAACGATAACGCATTTTTTTTTCTTTTTCTACGCAATCGCAAATAAATTTAACACGCTGTAATAGTATCTTTATCTGACGACGACATAAACATAATCAAATCACGCCCGTGACTGCAAGATTCTACTGAAAGTATACCGAAATGTGAGGAGATGAAGGCGGTATCGGTATGCAATCGGTAAGCTATCGGTAAGCTATCGGTAAGCTGTCGGTAAAGTAAAAAATACCGCATACCGATACCGCACCGACTAGTCAGGGAGCGGCCTTAATATTTTGGCGTCCGAGCTCAACCGAGGTAACGAATGCATTGCGATCATTCTGAGGAACAATCTTCTCATATGTGTCCGAATTTAAAACTTCCTTGACAAAAGTCCGTTTCAAACATCAAGAACATTTTCGGTCTCGTGTCTGTCGTTCGGTCTGTAGTTCAACATTAAAATCACTCATCCGATTTTTATGAAACCCAGATAGTAGATCATGTTAGCTTATTGTGTATCCCTTATTAATTTCAACCTTCAGCGTCTTCTACTTTCTATTCCGCATGCTCAAAAAGGTATTATTATTAACACCAATATCTTTAAAAGTTGACCTCTGATAATGAATAAATTTTAATGGTTTAGTACTATTCACAGATGGTCGTAATAATTTCAACCATCTGCGTATTTTTAATAATGCTTTTAAATTAATCTTTATTCTTTATTGAATAAATACCTACTTCATGATTATTTCAAATTTATATTTTTCTACTTTTTATTAGCGAATTTCCGAAGAAAATTAAGCTATTGCAATGGCTTCAAAATTTTGTAATGAAAATATTTGAATTTTTCTTTCCATGGAAATCCGTTTCAGACCATTCTGAATCGATTCCTAAAATTTAACACTTTTTTATTTATGTATATATGTGTCACTCCAAACGATATCTCCCCTTATCTGCAGTTAAAAATTTCAAACAAATTTTAAAATGTCAATAATATCAAAAGAAAGGATGAGTTCGTTGGCCAGAATTTTTGAATTTTTGGAGTTCATTTAGGGGTCACATATGACCATTTGGGTACATAACATCAATTACTGTACTCTTAAAGAGCTTTCCAACGATGTGCACCTTGAAGGGTTAATACTATTTTGACTTTTGTACCTCGTACCAGGGTGCACCAATTTTTTTTTTTTTTTTTTTTTTTTTTTTTTTTTTTTTTCCCACCCATCGAAATTCTATACCAAAATATTTCTACATTATCATAAGCCAATAATACGCAATTTTTTGAAAATTTTCTTATTAAGTCATGGTGCATGACTGGACTTTTCATTGTTTATTTTGACACTTGAAAATTAATTTTTCTCAAAATCTATTTTAGTATATATGTATACATTATGTATGAGGATATTTAATTCATAAAATTAATTAATAAATAAAACATTTATTTTGATCCAGACCATAGTAGAGTAATCTTAATTTGCACATACAAATATAAATTATACGTACATATATAAATTATTCGAATTATTATTAAATTGCAATAATTTTACATATTTTCGACATACTAATTTTAGTAACATTCTATACGGATTCTTAATGCTGACATACAAACTAATACTACGAAAATTTTATTACAATTGATTGAAATATTTATTTATAATACTTTCGAACCTCACAAAGTGGGGAATCTCGACAACCAGGAATCTGATTTAGCAAATGAAATAAATTCTAAGAATCGAAGTTTAGTGTCAAAAAAGCACTTATTGGTTAACCTTCATATACAAACCTTTGCTTTTTTAGTCACATAGTGTGGTATTGGGCTTTTGAAGCAAAGAAATGATATAGGAAACTTTGGCTGCATCCTACGAGTTTTTCTTAAACATCCACGTGTCGGCCATATTTGTTTTAAAAATGCCGGCAAACAATGGCAACGTTGCAATAATAGATAAATGATTTTCCTACTCTTCAAGACCTTCAAAACTATGTACGACGTGTCATGGTGACTAAAAAATATTTTTAATTATATAATTATATTGAACACCATCTTGAAAACATCTCACAACAAGTGTGAGATTTCCAAAAATAAAGTTCTAACAAATGGAGTACCTGTGTGCCGAATATCATTCAAATCGATCATTCTTAAGCCAGTGCCAGTTATCAATATTATAATCAGACAAACGTTTAAAATGTATGATTATTTAAAATTAAGAATCAAATTGTGTGGATTTACAGAAATTTCGGATCAAATTATTTTTTTGTTTCATGGTAATAAATTTCCTGAAATTTTCTCAGAAGTGGTAAGTAATTTAATTCACACGGGCACGCCGGCTTTCTGTAACCACAGTGACAAAGAAATAATGTTCATCAAGGTTTAGATTTAAGTATCAATTAAGGTATTTTTAATGAAATCCTTGCCATAGATTTGACGATGTAAAATAACTGGAGAGCATGACGTCTTTAACTAGCGTGTTGTACCCTGGTAGGTTTTTCTTTAAAAGGTTATAGCGCTTAAGAAAGACTTGTGTCAGGAACGCCATCTGTCGTGTGACTGGTTTCCGTTTTCTGTGCCGAGTACCTACTGCGATCTAGCGGATTCTCCGATGAACTACCTTCCCGTACTCAGAGTCACATCTATCCTTCTTTGTCACAGAATCATATTTATTTTATTTTCTTTTCCTCATATTATCTTCGGTTTTATTCTAGCTAGAAAATTCATTTATACATCTAAATTCTTATTTTCTTTTTCTTTAATTTTCTAGGCCTGTTTCATTCTTTTCAGTTTCGACCAGTATTTTAGTTTTATTTTTGTTATTAGCAACACAGCTTGGAAGCGCCGTTCAAGACGTTTCGGCCGGTTAGCGGCTATTCTTTTTTGACCTTCCGTTTGTAACGTCTCTCTCTCCGAATTTTCCCTAAGTTTTCTTGGGAAAATGTCGGTGTCTTTTTACCGTTCCGTTTTTTTCTGATTCTCCGGAATCTGCTCTACCGATGGCGGTAGTTTTCGTTAGTAATAGTTAAATCCTGTGGCGGATGATTTTTGATGAATTTTTTTTTGTAATGACTACCTGTTGATCTTGGACCTGTAAGTCTTCGCTGGAATATCTGAATTGTAAGTTGATTTTTCTCTTTTCTCTTTAATTCCTGTAAGGAAATTAGTAGCGTTTAGTTCTGCGTATCAGCTTTACAACTGATTTATCTATTACAGGTTGATTTCCTAGTAATTTGATGAAGTGCTGGTTACCGTAACCTGCCTGTTGAACTCTCTAATGTAATTCCTCTGCGAGATTTCTTATCGTACCGTACCGGTGAGTAACGTACAGTTTAAAGTTTGATTTTTGTGCTAACTTTTTGAAGTGTGTCTGATAGACTTTTTCGCTTCCAGTTTCAAGTATGGGGCACGAGTCTAGTCAGATCCTGCGCTGAAATCTACACGAGTCACCTTTGGACCCCATTAGGACTCGACTCATCTGTAACAGTTTATCGTCTCTTCTCATCCATGAAGCTCATCTATCGTATCATTTGAATATCTAAATACCGTTCCTTTCTTTTTCTTATGAAATTTAGTATAACCTGACCTGTGCCACTTCCCAGTGATGAATCATACCCCGCACTCGTAGAACGCGAGATGGGGGCATTCTGAGGTAAAGTTGCACACTTTATTTCCGCTTTATCTAGAATATGTTTCCTTTCAATTAACGTAAATTTAACTTGTTTTTTTATTTTCCTTTCTGTCCCGTACCTTCTTAGCCATTCCGTTAAAATTTTTAATTACCTATAATTACCGATTTATAATTACCTTGGGTACTTGATACCTTTTATTCTGACATGTAACTTGAGTACTTCCTAGAGTCAGACTAGGCTATTTAAATACTCTTTAATTACCTGTAATCTGTCCCAGACATTCACTTGGAAGTCTGGACAGGTTTTAACCTACTTCCTCGGAAGTATTTTAGAAGATTTTAATTTTAGTATTTAATTTATAATTTAGTTTTTTGCCCTTTGGGTTGTATTTGCCGTTTAACCTCCCCGGTGGCCCTGAGGCAACAGGAAATCTAGCCACTGTGGGCCCAACTTAACTAAGTAGCTACAACTACTTATTTATTTTTTTTTTATCTTAACTGCCTTTGTTTTTTATCCACCGTGTACTCTCATTTGGTTCTCTGTGGTGGCAGAGACCTTAGCCAGTGAGAACCCTACTTAATTTTTTTTTTTTTTTTATTTATGTTCTAATATTTTTCTTTTTTTGTTTAGAGGAATCACTCACCGTGACCCTGTGTATGTACGGGCAGTTAGGCCAGCCGATACATTGTACCTCGGGAGTAAGTCAGTGTAGGGGAGTGCCCTCTAAACTGGAAGTAATCCGTTTTTTTATTTATTTATATTATTATTTATTTATTTTTTTTATTTGGACTAACTCCTTCGTAAACTGCTGGGCCGGAGGTAGGGATAGCCGTCCTGCTGTAACGTGGAGTTAGGTCTGTTAGGGACTGGGTTAGTCCAATCGTTTACTTTATAACTTTTTTTTCTGTTTTGGGTCAAGTCAACAGTGGATACTGGCCATATCTCTGTGGACTTGCCACTTTATGATTTATATCACAATCTCAAGACTAAATTTCTTTGTTTCATTATTAAATTTTTTTTTTTTGGACATTGTCCAACTAACTAAAAATTTATTTTATTTCTCTGTCTACCTACTTCCTACCAACACACTTTTTAATTTATTCACCTTGGTGAAGTTTCTCGTTTTGGACAGAACAGTGGGACTTTTCTCAGGACTGAATAATCTACCTGGTCTATGATAATTTACCTTATCATATTTCTCTTTTATGTGCACCTTTAATAGGGGCCACAGTGTATATGGTCAAAATATTAAAGCCGATAAGGAGAGATTATTTTAGAACAGTGAGGACTTAAATTATTAACACATATTAGTGGGGAATTCAAAGAGTTGGGTGCCACAGATTTGCCAGTGTGTAAACTACTAATAAATATATGCACATATTTATAATGTTAGATAAACAATAGAATGTTTAATTTATTAAGAATTATTTAAATTTTATTTTAGTCATGGATTAAATTAATTCTTGAAGCCAAATGTTTACCATTTTTAGGGGGGGGGGGTATTTGTTCATTTATGATATATGGCCCACTTGGCAAGTTATTTAATTGATTCTCAGGATACGAAATGATTTAGTAGGAGAGAACATTTACGCTCCTTCAGGTGAACACTGTAATATATATTAAATTATAAATTATATAAACGCGTTGACAAATAATTTATATTTTTCTTATTTTGAGATAGAATTCATCCGTTGAAGAGTTTACATCGAGATGCTACAGAGATAAGCCCGAGAAATAGAAAGTTATGGTTTTAATAAATTGTATTCTTTCTTCAATGTTTGCCTAATAAATCGATAATATTTCAAAATAATTTAGGAGTTTATACAAGATAGTAGCGGTTTTTCCATTTTATAATCTTTTTGTTGTAATTAAAAATCTAGTATAAATTAATGATAATTGTAAAATTATTAATAGACAACAGTTAAATCTATAAACGAAATAAAAATACATTTATCCAGTAATAATCAAGTTAATTTGATAATCTCTACTAATCATGGACAGAAACTCCCTTATAACGTAAAAAGATAAATTTAAATTTTTATCAATTGGCTGTAAAGTGCAAAAGAAACTGATAAGGCAAGGCAGTACGAAGGCCGGGGCCGGGGTGTGGTTATCAAATCATCCTTACCTCGATTTACCAGACAGTGACGTAAACATTGAGTATTCTGATCAAATAGAGACAATATTAGGAGTACACTGCGACACAAATCACTCTGGTTAGTTCTACGTCACTAATAGCATGTAGTGTGACGTGTTGTATGTTGAATGCCTAATTCATGTTTACAGCAAAGCTGACGCAATCCCACTATTATATAGAAACTTGACTCAACATTACACAAATATTTATGTTTTATGCAGGTAAATCATTTTATTTATAAAATATTCGTAACTACATACAAAACACAGAAGGTAATAGGAGAATATACAAAAAATATGTATATACAGGGTGACTCTGGCGATAAAGTTTGGAAAAGATATAGGGCGATAGTACACCTCATGCGGAACAAAAATCACCATATATACCATAGGTCAATTCTTAACCGTTCTCCCACTAGGTCAAAATTAGCGAATTTTCGAGGGGTGTCGTCCTTGCCTCATAAATCGAATTGTTGCTCCTAAAATATGAATGCTAGAATAATGATATTATTATCGTTGGAAAGCTTAGAAAATTTCCTAAAAGAAAAGTAATCCTAATTCCTTTAATTCAGATTAGCATTTGCTGAGTACTCATTTTTATCGAAATTATTGAGAATTTTTTTATTATTTTATTTTTTTGGTGGTGGCAAAACTTACTAACCAGTGTAGCTGCATTAAGTACACTTTCTGGAAAACTTCCTCATTTACTTACCTTTCAAAAAGTATTTATATCTTTACCCATTTATCTGGCCATATTTTGAGTAATAACCGATGGAACCCCGGCGCAGGAGCTTGTTTTTCTCTGTCTGTTTCCCGTAGTTAATAACAATTATAATTTGATTTTTCAATACTGTGTATTGAAAAATCATCTACCTCTATAGTGCAATGGTAAGCACTCATGCCTGCTGAATTAGAGGTCGGTGGATCGAGACTAGTCCAAGCCTTCAGTTGATTTACCTGTAAAAACTCTATCACTTAGACGAGTCTCTAAAATACAAACTTCGTTAATTCCACTTCAAAAATCTTTCCCTTGGACGAGTCTCGAAACAGAAACTTCGTTACACGATTTTGTTTCCTCCAATACAAATTACCACTATATACCACTACTATTACCACTACTATACCACGCCTAAAGAAATGCCACTTAAAAAATTATTGCGATTGCTTAAACATGTAATTACACTTTTAAGATTCCTCGGTTCAGAAAATGATTCAGTGTTTTTTCTGATATGTACAGAAGCAGAATCTAAACAATTGAGCTTGCTTTCAATTAAATGTGTTATACGAGTAGGTATTTTCATTAGCGCCATTGCCTGTAGTAAACCATTAGCATTTTAATAATATTTTTAATTGTAGCAATTATATTAATATTTTAAATAATGGTTTATTTACTAATAAATTGAACTAATGGATATTTTTTTCCTTCAAACAAAGTTAATTTGAAAGAGTTAAGTCCAAGAGTAAACATATTGTCTGTAGCCTCGGACCAACTAAGAATGATCTCGGTATTGGAATTTGAAAAGAAAGTCAGTTAGCATTCAGAAAGAGCTAGCAACTTCCAAGGAAGGTGGTGCCAAAATTAATTTCTTGAATTACCTTGGGGTATGATTTTTCTAAAAGTTTATACCATACCAAAATACCATCGTACAGTACAATAGACCTCACGCGTCTGCACAATCTACAGACAACATACAGCTGTTGTCTGCCTTTCCAGAATGTTTTTTAAAAACGACTTATTTAGACTTAAGGGAACTTAAAATGTACAATTTCATTAAAATCTCAAAATCGAATTTTTACTCTAGTACAATACTTCTTTATACTCGTTACTCGTATATATACTACATCTATGAAAAATTAAGTACGAAGAGATCGCGGAACTTAATCTTATAGTAAATCAATTTTAATATTGAGGAAATATACACCTGTAACCTCGAGAAATATTTTTTCTAAAATAAATTCATATTTTTTATTAATTGTGAATAAAAATGGTAATTATAGGGGTTTATTTTAAGTAGTAGAATACCAGTAGTTGCAGTTATGTGTAGTATAATTAATAAATCTTTACTCTCTTGTTCATCTAGTATTCATTATTTCTTGCATATTATATTAAATAAGTATGTCTCATACATATATAATAATTCCCTGTCTGATCGTATACGAGCCCAATTAGCGGCAGATATAGAGAGAATTTTGAATTGATTGCCTTATTGTAATACGTGTAATAAGTTTTTCCCGTAAACTATGTGTATATTAGTGGTGTGATGTCATACTCTTTTACTATGTTTTAATTATTTTTTTAAAAAATAAATTATTTATTTCAATTTGATATGTTGGCGGTAAAGGGGACAATAAATTATGTGCCATACATATTAGCTAAAGAGTAACCTCTAGTTATTGGACAGAGAAAAGCTACCTTTTGACTTATTTGAGGCCGTTATTAACCCATCCTGGTCGTGTGATTGGCAATGTAATCTAGTCAGATTACTTATATGTAATATCAAATTTTAACAAGCTTTTAAAACTATGTATTTTGTTGACCTGCCCCCTGATCCACGTTATCAAAAGTCGGGAAAAATTTGTCATTTGGCAATTTGTCAAATTTGGGGTATTACCCTTGAGTTAGTTTAGTTAAATTATTAAGAAAAACTGCCTCTTTCTTGTTTCCATAGTCTACACTGATTCCCTTTAAATAAACCTATTGAAATAAAAATTAATTAAAAAGTGATATCATCTATAATATTCATATCTAATCGGTTTATATTGCATAGAGGTTGAAGGCAGACAAGACATAATGTAGAATGTAGGTGGATAATAATACTATTGCAATTTGAGAACGTGGTCGTTTAGTCAAATTCAAGCCTCCCACCTCCACTCTTTACCTTTAACAGAGACAGAGAAAAAGTCAATTATTAGATGGAGAAAAGAACCTCTAGCTTATTTAAACACTACATAATGAACTCTTCAGAAAACTAAATTATAATGTTTACAAGAAGACAAAAACGGCGCAGATTACACAGGCTTAATTGGAAATAGGGAGAGAAGAACAATTAAAATTGTTTAGTGTAATTTGGGCATAGTGTTTATGAGCCGGGTGAGAGCTGGAGGCTTATGGCTTATTAATAATTCATGTCATATACAGACTGATGTAGGGTGACACTCAGCATGTGTTATTATTTGGAGAACGTGCTCACTTTCTAACAGTGGGTCGGAGATTCGGCTTATCGAGAGAGACTCGATTGTCATTAGGCTGGTTGTCACTTCCGCCTCGGTCCTAGCGACTTTGGAAGACAATGAAGAGTCGATAGCACAGCGGTTCTTAACGTTAGTAGAGGAAAGCAACTGTTTTGTCTTGTACATCGATAATATACGATAATTACTTAAAATGATTTGTGCTTTTACTTTTATTGAAGTCGTTAAAAAATTATAATCTGTGAATAAATTATTTATTTGGCGACAAACACATCTGTCTGTGCTTTTTTGCTCCGGTATTACTACTACTCTCAATACAATCCCTTTTATAAAGACCTAAAATATTTTTATCTTATATACGAACTAATAATCATTTTAATGTACAATTGGTGCCAATCCTTAGAGCAACATTCTCTTAAAAAAAATCGAAAATTAAAAAATTGTTTACCATATACCATAAATGGTTACTTGAGCATACACAAATACATAAACATACATACATACATGCATACATAAATGAGCAAAAGAAAGCAGTTATTCAATACTCTAGAATTTATTATGTATAATAATTCACGATAGCCCCCCGTAATGGCTATGTAAGGAACCCAAACTATAAAATTCATGAATTTGATAGTATGAACAAATGTTATATTATAATTATATACTATCAATTTCATGTAACATACTAAAATAGCTTATAAATTCATTAAGCCCCTTTTTATAATCGGTCTGGTCCAGTATAAAATTAGAAACAAAATTAAAGAAAAAAACTACAACTAAACAAAAAGTAATATTGATGGAATTGATGACAATAGTAAACTAAGGGAAGAGAAGCTGACGTAAATTTGGCTCGGTGCAAACAATCGCTGACAAAAGCAAACTCTAACAATATTTATTTTTGCTGATGCAATCTATATTTGTATAAGTTCATCACCATATTAAACAGATTTTACAAAGAATCTGCAATTATTTTATCCTTTTTTCACTTCAACAGAAAAAAAAATCAATTAGATTGTACATATAAGACAAAATTAACAATAATAAGAATATTTATCCGGTTTTTAAAAGTTTTCGTGATTTTTATTGACATCATTTAATTTTATTTTTAGTCGCTCATTACAATGACATAATATGTGAAGGCTCCAAAAAAGGAAAAGAAAAAACA
Source organism: Gerris buenoi (assembly GCA_001010745.2). Classification (NCBI taxonomy): domain Eukaryota; kingdom Metazoa; phylum Arthropoda; class Insecta; order Hemiptera; family Gerridae; genus Gerris; species Gerris buenoi. The sequence continues at coordinate 224,881 of KZ652390.1, read as the reverse complement.
AACTTTTTTTGTTAAATTTTCATGTTTTAAAGTCCAAAAATATAGTTTATCATACATGTGCAGGCGCGTGGGGCCTTGAATACTGAACAGATATCTATAACATTTGATTTTCATGTTGAAATCTTACCCCAAGACGAAGAGGGCTCTATACAATGATTAATACTCTTTATTGAAGCTAAACCATTTCTGCCACCCTATTAGCCCGGAAAAATCTAGTTTCCGAACTAATGAATAAAAATAAATTTACCGCTGGAATTTGAAACTTCCATGAAAACAACCATCTTTCAGTGCCCAGTAGGGTCAAATTATTTTTTTAAATATGTTAATTGAATAAGAAACATTGTTATTTTCTCATCACCATTAAGGGCATGAGAAAAATTTGTCCGATTTAGTTTGGATCGATGATTGTATAATATAAGTTCTACGTACTAAATATAGTATGTATTAATAATAAGCAATGTTATTCCATACTGTCATCGGGTATTAAAACCATCACAAGAGAAACTTATTTAATATGGACTAACTTATCGAAAAAAAATCGGTACAACCAACTTTTAGGATTTTTTTTTATAATTAAACAAAATATTATAAAATAAATTAAACTATAACATTAAAATTTATAATATGTAACCCCTGTACATCTGCTATTATCAAATATGATGTAAAATGGTTATCGTCAACAATTATAATTTTATTATAATTAGCCTCTTCTAGAAAGAGATATCTTAAAATTTTACGATTTATTCAATATTGCGTAATTTGATGTAATTTAGTAATGATTAACAATAATCACATATTAATCTAGCACTTTAAAATTCTAAGTGTTAGGAGAAATTTAAAGTGAAAAGCGTTAGAAGGCTATGCCTAGAGATTCAATCAAGATGAGGATTATTAAAGTTTCAAACTTACTTTTAAAAAATTAGCTTGGTTTTAAAATGCATCAGATCGATTTAAATTATTTTTAAATAGAATAGACGTTGATAATGTCAATTTAGAGCTGTCGGAGAAGACCTTTGTTTAAACAACACCTAATAATACTCATAGTTGACTGTTATTGCTCAATATTGTTTGACCTATTTTTACTTTCTCATATACGTAGTATTGTGATGTAGTGAGTAAGTACTGTGATGGATAAATGTTCTTATTTTGATGGATTTAAATGCCTGGTCTCCTGAATCCGAAGAAGGTGATTAAAAAGTGTTTGTCGCAGGCATAGGTAAATATTTTTCGAGGGTTAATTTACAGTAAATAGTAATAGTTTTTTTTTAAAATAATTTATGTACATTATGTTTACTTATAAGTGGTATATTATTGCACAATATAATTAAAATAATAAAAGATAAAATTATTTAAATATACAGGTTAAACAGCAGGGTTTTTAATTGTTGTACAAGAATGTACAAGACAATCTAGAAATAAATTTTTGATAGCAGGGTTTTTAATTGTTGTGAAGTTGATAAATACACAGAAAAGAAATAAAAGATAATACTGGTTTCCCCACGATAGTCATGGTAACTTTTTTTTTTCTTTGGGGTTTTAGTCCCGTTCGACTGCTCAGGCCATTACAGGACAGTGGTTATCCGACCACTTTACTCATCTACTCGATGAGATCATGGTAACTTATCAATAAATTTGGTTACAACGACAAACGAGACTGGTCATCCCTATTTTAACCTATGATCGGAAGGAAAGGAAATTTCCTGGTCTTGCTGTTTTAATGCAAGCAAGTGTAGTGCAAGTAAGCAGTGTTGCCATTGATGTTGCATGAGAGACAATTATTATTTTTGTTAACTTGATAACAAACCTGGACCGACATCGAACGAACCTGAGCCATGTAGTGTAGAGGCCGGTTTGAGCCGAAGTCCTCCATATTTACAATGTATGTTGGAGATCAGTGATACACTCAACGGGCAGAACCCTCCTCCTCATATATACAGATGAAGAATTCCGTCCCTGCACTAATCACGCATAGCTATCACCATTTCTTTAATTATACACAAAATAAAATTATTTTATTTACTGCAATAGTCTGATAAATTTAATGATTGTTTCTGGCTAATAAACTTTTCAGAATTGGGGCAAAATAGAAAAAGCAGGGTAATTGAGCCTAGCCTAAACTCCTGAAATAGGAATTTATAATATTTTGGAAAGGGCTTCTCCCTAGAACGTAAACGCACACTTGAAAGATATTTTCAAACTATAAATAATCTGATCAATTCCAGAGAAGACTATGCCTCATAACAATATGTGTATCAATGTTGATCCCATTATCCTGTTCATATCTGTTCTAATTCTAAGAAAAGAAAAAGATATAATGTTTGTAGTGATTAGTTGCATTCATTTTTAGTTAAATCTGTTATTAATGAAATATTAGTATTTTAAATCGAAGCGTCGGGCATTAATGACCTGTCTTCATAAATTGAATATTAGCGATGATTATGTATAATTATAAATAGATTGTTAAGAAGTCTAATATTTCAATCTATAGAATTGTTAATAGTATTAATTATTATACACTATACACAATGTAGACCTAAGAGAAGTAAAGTTTTAAATGATATTTTGCCAAGTCATGGCTTGTTATTTCGCGAGATAGCTCATTAAAAGTTGAACAATTGAGGGCTATTTGGGTCGCCGAGTGTGGGCTGATCTAGAAGCTTTGTCATGATCGACGGCACGGCAAATTTTGGCAGCCGTCAAAATATTAAACGTAAAAATTCTCTGGGTCAAGGGGAGAGGGGAGGAAACGCTGGCAAGGTGGGATTCTAACAGCCGGATTAATTATGCACATCGGTATGTCAGCTGCACACGAGTGCATCTATTATTCTCATGCAGTAACTCCTACAGACACACTCACAAGAGAAAGGTAATCTTGCCAAAGGTTACACTGAGAAGGGAAGTAAAAATAAACATGTGAACTTGTCCCCTTCAATTGTTTACTTCTAATGAAGGTGACGTCACCATGTCTTGTGTGACGTTTGATACTATTTATTGATAAGGTCCGGACGAGATAAGAGAGCCAACTCGAGAGATAAGGTGTGTCAGTCCCCCATCCTATATTTGTCTTGTAGATCTCTTCCCCCCGTACCCTACAAGTATCCTAGACTAATACGATTCGAGTGCTGTTTTCACTTATAAAAAGGTAGATAAATAAAATGTAGTACGGGTTGGTTAAACGTCACATCCCGTGAGAGGCTTTGAACCACACCTCAAGCCATAAAGGAGATATTTAAATGTCACCTACTAAAAATGAAATTTATGAATGAATCTCTATTTTCAAATCTACACTTTCAGAGTAAAACTGCACTACAGATACGAAGATTTCCGGTTGAAATTATATTTAATACTAGCTGGATACCCGTGCTTCGCTACGGAGTGTTTTTATATTTGATAAGTTTATAAACTACCAGGAAAGCATACAAATTATTTTACTATGCGAGAATATCTAGATTTTATCTCTCCTACTTATATCCCCCTCCTCTTTGATAAGATAATTTGCAAATATCCTAAATTAAACCCCCTCCTAAATTAAAATATGAAANTGTGGCAGGTTACCATAACCTGATTCAAAATTAACCAGAGGTAACCTTAAAACTATCAAAGAAGGTAATTTGTCCCAGTCAAAGGTCACGGAGCATGCGCAGTATGCTTTTTTTCTCCAATTTCTCTTACTCTACCATGGGGTCACTTTTTTGCCTCAAACCCCTTCTTAACGTTCTATCTCTATTATATAACATCTTTGTCTTACAATTATCTTGCAATAACAATTTTTGACTTGTCACTTTTGGAGCATGTTTACTATTATAAAGGTTCAGAAAACTTAAACAATATTTAGCTTAAAACCTGAAATAAGTTAAAGAGAAGATTAAGGATTGAGAAGGTTACAAAATGTATAAGATAATTATCACCTACGTTAAATTAAAACAAACAAAATGTTAAGTGTTAATTTATTTAGCCATAACTTCCAACTTAACTCAAATACACAATCTAAAAACCTAGAATAAAATTAAGACGCTCTTATTATTTTCGTTGTAATAAATCGAAAAAAATCACATACCTTTAAACTCCGCTACGTTCTTTCAAATCTGCCACAAGAATTCTTCATAACCTTTGTATTCACCAAATTATTACATAGTTATAAAAAATTAACTTCAAAAGATATTATTATCGTCACTGTTTTACTTAATAGCATTCGATTTTATTTAAAGTAACGATATTACACGTATATAGATGTTACTGCTGTGAATTTACTTCGCTTTAAATTTAAAGTAAAAAAAAAAAATAAACTATTTAACAAAATACATTTACACAAAGACTTATAACGATCGTGAATAATCTTTTTCAATTAGAACTGAATTTATTAAAATATTCGCTGGAAAATAGTGTATAAAAGCACGCGTAATTAAAAGCCCCCGAACTGAAACTAATGTAAACAAACTGCTGATCTCGATACTACCAACACAACGGAAAGAAAATAAACTAAAATTAATAAATAATAAATTATTATATAACATTTCTTATGAATAGTAAATAATAGAGTACGTAATATAAACAAGTAATATCCACTTTTTACTTTTCCTCACTACTAATAGTAGGAAAAGTATTGTTTTCACCAAAAACAATTTTTTCGAGATTTCAACGGAATTATCCGTTTTAGGTGTTTTAAGACCTCCTGAGTGGTTTTCAGCATGACGTATGTATGTGTGTTATCATCGTTGCGCCCAAGGAATTTAACCTAGAGAGTTGAAATTTGGCAGAAAAATCAGACCTAACCTGTAGTTGTGCCGCCCGGAAAATCAACTTTTTCCGCCATCTTGAACCCAGTTTTGTTAGTCATCAAAATTAAAAAAAAAAAAAACGTAATAAATCGAAAATGCTCCTGATCGAGTTGAAATTTGGCACGAATATACCTCTCCGTATGACAAACAAGCCCCAGTGAGTCAGTGAGTCAGTGAGTGGTATTTGGATTTTATATATATAGATTAGACCGATTAAAAACCAAACAAAATCTAGTTTAAAATAAATAAATAAAAGTGGGGAAGGAGTGTCATCGTAACCAATATCATTACCGTAATTTTTTACCAGAATGGTAAACATTTTGAAGCAAAGCGAATGGTATGAAGGTATTGTATAAATGTACGAACAATTATTTTATAACTCGCAATTTGTTTGCAATACGACACTTGAATTCACTTGTTTGTATTCCCTCAATTCGGGGTTCCTTAAAATTATTTTGATTTTTTTCAACTCTAATAAGTTTCAAATGCAGAGCAGAGGTGAGTTTCAACAAAAAATATTGAAGATTACATCTGCTAGCGGGGTAGCGGAGACTATATTCAAAGAGGCACAAAGTCTCATCAACACAATCACATTTTACTGCTGCAAGGCGCTTTCTACCTATTATTAGTCGCCCTCAGTGCCAACATTTGGTAGCGAGAGTGAGAAGACTCGTTGAGCCTAATTTAAGCATGTAGCTTCGATACAGGCTTCTAAATATGTCTTAAGTATACTGCTATTTTTTTGTGCAGAGACCTAATGTAAACACAAGACTCTAACAGACGCTGAAATTGTTATTATAATTAGCAATAACATATCGAGATTCGACATCTAAGGGGGAAAAGGGATTTAAAAAAGGCGGTAATTGAGTCAAACCCTTACTATTGCCTCTAAGAAGTTAACATTTTTGTAAAGGCTTCTTCTTCAGTAGGTTATAATAACTCACAATGAGAAAATGATCAATTTTCGAATCCTAAGAGGTGAAATTGGGTAGGGGGGGGGGGCTGAAAAAAATAAAAAATGGCCTTATACCTACCTACAGAGAGCAGTGAGCCATTCCATATCTTATATTAGGTTTGTTCCAACAACACTTCAAACAGTTCCAAACTAGTTTAAATGTACGACGCATGCGCATTAGCGAAAAAGATCAATTGTGGTCCGTTGCGCATGCGTCGGACAGTTCCAAACCAGTTTGAAGAGTGGTTGGAACAAACCTATTATGTACGAGGAGTTGTTGGTCGTGGTTTTTAGAGACATGGTTTAGAGGTAGGTACTTTATAGCAAGGTAATTTAGATTAGCACAAAATTAATATAATAATTTGCTGCAAGAGGTAGGCCCTCCTAAAGGCGTTAAAAGACCAGCCGCATACAACAGAGCAGAATTCTTATATATTTTGAAAGAATAATTTTGCTTTTGATAATTTATTCATATAAGATGTTTTTAGTTGTTTATGTTATTTAATAACCTCTTTTTACTTTTATAAGAAGAAAAGACCCCTTTGTTTATAAGTAAAAATGAAAATTAAGAAATGTTTAAAACTTAAAAAGAAAAGTTGCCAAGCGATTTAACAACAAATAAAATCAATTATATTAAGGTTGGAGCATTAAGGTTTGGCCAAAATTTTTTAAAAAGAAAACCAAAACCAAATAACCATCTCACAAACAAACTGTTAACCATGCCATTATCTTACAACAAAGATTACCTGATGTCACTTAAATAATATAAACCATAATGCTCTAAAGTACTATTAACTCCCTGTTGAAGGAGCTTATTTAGCTCTTACAGACTTAGAGGAAAGAATAACATTATGCATAGAGAAAGAAAAGAAACGGGGTTTACACGCACAAAAAAGACAAACCACAAACTGGCTTGGTGGCATCATTGGTGTCTCTTGTCAGGGCCGTTTCTACGCAAGACTAGGCGGCCGCCCAGGGCGGTAAAATTTGGGGGGCGGCAAAAAATTATTTTAAACTAAACGGCGTAAAAAATTTAAAAAGTAGGAGAAAAAAGATGAGAAGATGTTATTATGAATAGAAATGATTTTTTTTTATATTAAGTAGATAGATGAAAGGATTAAATAAAATTATTATTTGAGTAGAAATAATAATATAAAATCTAGGATGACTGGGACGAAAAGAATGATTTTATTACAAAGATGTTATACAAACTAGATAGAGGGAAGAGGCAAAAAAGTGACCCCATGGAGATTTGTAAAATGTCACCTCCATGGGANTATTTCGAGTCACAGTTACCAATGACAGCGCGCTTTTAAATGGAATGTTTTCCATGACCCGTCTTTTAATTACATGAATCGCGTTTTAAGTTTGCTGTAGTTTATAATACAAATATATCTATTTATCTATAAATATCACATATTATGTGAACAAATTAATTTTACATTTTACTTCAAAATTACTTTACTGAAGCAGTGCTTCCTTTGCTTCCTCGCACCGCTCGCCACTGGTATTGTTATAACCTCTTTGTATTGTTATAAGACGAGAAACACATTAAATAAGTAAATATCAATAAAAATGTTTAAGGAAAAGATTAAAAGTAATTTAATAACAAGTTAAACCAATTGAAAGTTTTTAGTTCCTTAAATAACTTAGTTTTAATCTACTTTAATACTGACGTATTTTAACGATAAAGTATCATTTTAACGTTTTTAACACTGCGTGAAAACTTTACTTAAACCTTTTTTTACTTTTTCTGTACATTAATGTAATAGCTTAACCAAATAATAACTGTTTGACAAAAAATAAATAATTACAATGGTTCAAGTATATACTTGCCATGTGCGTAGATCCTGTTGGACTTGGTGTAGTCTCCATACTCTCTGTTTCATAAACCCCCTCCCGATATCTATATACATATTTATATAAAAGTCAACGTGTGTGGGTGTGTGTGTGTAAGTTCTTTTTACAAATCTACAGTTTTTGTCCGATCTCGATGAAAATTTGCACACTTGACCTTCGAAGCAAGGGGAATATTACTGCCTACATATATTCAAGTTTAAATATATATATTCAAAATATAAATTTTATATTTTGAGTATTCAAAATTTAAATTTTGGTACATAAGGGTACGGGGTAAAAGGAATGAATACGGAGACAAAGTAATGAATACCCTTCATGATGCATATTGTTGAAAAGCTCTTTAAGAGTACAGTACTTAATGTTATGTACAGTTTTGTCATATTTTCATTTAGGAGGGAGGTAAATGTAGGATATTTGCAAGTTATCTTATCAAAGAGGAGGGTGAAATAAGTGGGAGGGATAGAATCTAGATATTCTCTCATAGTAAAATAATTTAAATGTTTCTTGATGGTAGTTTATAAACTTATCAAATTAAAATAACACTCCGTAGCGAAGCACGGGTATCCTGATAGTTACTAATATAACAAACAAATAGAATTGCTTTTAAATTTTTATTCGCACATAATCCAGGAGCATGCATAAAAGTAACTGACTTACATCAAGGTAGAATTTTGTGATACGAGTATAAGTAAATCAACAAGAACACAATATAATGCTCAATATAATTAAAATAATAAAAGATAAAATTATTTAAATATACAGGTTAAACAGCAGGGTTTTTAATTGTTGTACAAGAATGTACAAGACAATGTGATCGGCAAGTGTCTTTAGGAAGCATTGGACATCTTCCTGCTAGAGAAGGAAGACCTTCTCAGAAATTGTAGAAATATTTTTATAGTAAACCTTTATTCGCTTGTTAAAGTTGTAACATGTCCAATACCTATTACGATTCAGACAAATATTTTATTATTAAAAAAAAATCTTTCTTTTAATTTTGATAACGATTCTGATATAGCGTGGTCATAAGCTGTCACTTGCTAGGTGAATAATTTGATTTGGTACTATTAGTAAAATATAAAAATGCTACTAAAATTCAATGTGAATTGTGCAGAGTATTACATATTTAAGACATAATGTCCATCATATTTATTATCACTGGACCCTTGAAACCAAATTTCACAATATGGTGTTGAAGAGAAAAGAAGAATCAGCACCACAAAAAGTTTTGGATTCTGCCGGTTAGGTCATGGCAACGATGTTTTGCTACTAATTCTAAGGGAGTGTTGCTCAGTGGTTCACAGTTATGCAAAATAAACGAACTTTTGGGCACCAAGAAAATGTTGTCTAAACTTTATGTTGACGAGGTTGCTGAATCCGAATCTGAAGTCAAAATTTCTCCTATATGTACAAATTTCCCAGATAATTGTGTTTTTGGGTTGTTTTTTTTTTTTACCCAAGTTTACGAATCACGCTACCTCCTAGACTGAAATATCTTGACTGTTAATTTTAAAGAGAGGAGTATGTTTCTTTGTTTGTATACAGGTGCTAATCTTCAAAACTCCTGGACCGATTTGAATATAACTTTCACCAATACATCTTTGGATCACCATGATTACCACTGCTATGCAATATAACAATTACCTACAGTCGGACTACCTTATAACGAACTTCTGTACAGCAAAAATCTCTATGTAACGAATTTATTTTATGTCCCATGGATTCTATAGTAAAAGAAATTCTATATAACGAAATTTCTATACAACAAATTTTTTTTCTGTAACCATCGAGTTTGTTGTATATAGGTTCGAGTGTATATAAAAATAGCAGTCTAGAAATGAGAAATGTAATGAAAAACAGTGATATCTTTTCGTACTTGATGTCCTACATAAAGGTGTTTTTTGTAGAAAAGATGCACAGCAAATAGTTTTTGCCAACAAATAAACAATTATAGACCGTTGTTTACTGAAAGGCGGGTATACCCCACGACTTAGTTAATAAGATATAATGTATTGACTTTTAATTATCTATAATTTTTAAATTTATATTTTTTGCTTTTTGACACAAATGTTGCTCGACTATTTAACCATTAGTATAACTTGCGTCATTAAAATGGTGTAATAAAGTTAGAGAAACAGAGCTATAAAATTATTTAAATTGTTGTTAAATTGTTGTTATTTAAATTTAAATTATTTGTATAAGAAGATTAATACCGAGTTATTTTTATATCTTTCCTATATAAGGTAAATGCCAATTTCTGAAAATTAGAATGTATCCAGCAATCACTTACGTTTATTCTACGTATTACTAGATAAGCCATAAAGATATATATTACACCTATTCTACCTTATAATATGGAATAAATTCACTTTGGATAAGACATTCTTTTCAAGGATTGAAACCAGATAAATTTGAAGAACTAAAAAAAATTTATACATACTGTTTTATTAATCACCGAATATAGATAAATGCAGGCGCCACTAATTTCAGTGTCTTACAGGATATCGTATTAAATCCCGGAATGAATTACAACATAATGACAAATTTCTAACATGTTATCAAACAATAAAGATAATAAAATAGATAGATAATAAAAAATATAGATAATAAAAAAAATGAGCGCGCCACTGGACGACATTCAGCGTGACATAAAGTCCATAACATAAAATACTAGTAGAATGTGTCACTGAACAAAACCAGATTATTTAACTACGAAACTAGAAGTCTCCTCGATTCCAATGTAATATATGAGTTAATAAAAGACTTTTTTTAATAATAAGATTAAAAAAATATATCGACTGCTCAATTAACTTGCACTTCTGTAAATTACCTGGAATTTAGTTTTTGTTTTTCTTTATGGCATTCACATGCTAAATTAAAAAACAACAGTTTATGTCACTTACATCGCATGTCTCTGCAAGTAGATTTTAAGGAGATTATTATTTTTTTTAAAAATCAGTTTGAGGAAGGTCAGAAAATACTTGAATTCATACTTTTTGAAGATTTAAAAATTCTTAGAGTTAAAAATTCTTAAACTTTATTTTTTTTTTACTACATAACAAATAAAGAAATTCAAAGCGTGAGATAACAGTTTAGCTAGAATAAAACAAAACAGCATATTTATATAATTTAAAAAATATATATATATACCTTTATAATATGTTTGAGTTTCTTCCCTTTCCGTAAATCTTCTTTTATACAGATGTCAATGAATCATTCAAAAAGCTTACGTGAATGAGGTAGTGAATGACAAATTCCAGATAGGGACTACAAGGGTCCCTAAGTGTAGTAACTAAAGTACCTGCTCATAGGGTCAAGTTATTAAAATAGTTCAGGTGAACAACTAGGGTTCAAATCTTGGGGGTTGCTACTACAATTGCATAACCCTGGATCGTGCCCTTCAGTTAGTACTAAAACACCTGCTACTGTATAAAGGTAAGGTAAACTTAAACTGAGTTAACAGGTAACAGGTAACTTTAACCATTCTTAATACTTTATACGATAATTGATATAAACAAGATCCTCGACTGTGTTCTTCGCCTGTGTGTGATAGCGACTCATCAAAGAAGAGGTGTAGTTCAATAACCAAAACAATTTATTCACATAAAATAATTGTATTTTGTAACAATTTATCGGTTTGGCTCTCAAGAAGCCTTCTTCAATTGATAATCTGTGTAGGTTATAGAGAGACTCTAAAAGTACAAGTCATGGGAAGACATAGTTTGGACTTGAGAAATATGTCATAAATTGTAAATTGGAGCATGAGTAGAAGTCATCTAAATGGATTAGAAAAAAAATTATTTTGGAGATCAAGTAAAACTCCATTTGCGTGAAGACGTTGTTTGATTTGACAATTTGGCAACAACAACAAAAAAAATTCACAAAATTTCTACTAGTGGGAAGACATAGTTTGGACTTTGGAAATAATATGTAGCAAATTGGGGCATCAGTAGAAGTTATCTAAATGGATTGGTAGAAGCATTATATTGGAAGTCATGTAAAAATCCATGAACTAAGATAGGTACGTCCGAATTCAAAGAGTTACGTCAGAATGATCTATCTACCTATGAACCCATGCACACTCACACTAGAAGAACTTCAACATAACTAGAACTTGGATACTAACTAAACCACCTTAACAAGACCTGTGACAGGAGACAATAACGACATGCTCTCTGCAAACCCTGACCAACTTAAAAGTAAAAGGGGACGTCTAAGTAAGAACGCCAATTAACTGAGAATTATACACAAAGGCAGCACCTGTTTATAAATAATATTAATGTAGGAAATCCAAAAATGTGTCAAAATTATATTTATAGTAAATTCTTATGTCTTACTTTTAAATGAATTTTAAATTTTGACATTGTGGTATTTAACTTTCTAAGGTGGTCATTTGAGAGGCATTCCTGGAAGCCGATAACCTAAAATGAGTTGGGAAGCAAGATCCTTCGGTTGACGATCAAGAAAAAAGGATTAAATAGGAAGTAAATGAGAAGAAGACTTTGAAAGCCAGACGAATCCTCTGGTGGTAAAAGACTAAGCACAGTATAGAGCTAGGTAATATGATATCGAGATCTCTACAACATCAAAAAAAAAAAAAAAAACCCACAGCAGGTCCTAAAAAGTAATTAGTAGTAATCATTGGTACAAATCAGTACTAATGTGCCTGATTTATTGTTAAGTTATTCATATTTTTATAATGAGTGTATACAGTAAACATTATATCATTCTTAAAAGACAAGAATGACTAGATACTCCCAAACATACGTTTAAGTAACTACGTTTTACTATAATTTTACATGTATTCTTTTCTATGGATATACGACAACTCAAAGTAACAAAAGATTTTACGAAGCAATACCACGTTGTATACATAGTTGTTAATAATACATAGTAATTGTATAGGTTTTTTAAAAAAAAAAATATATATATATATATATATATAGGTATATTTTCGTGATGAATGAATGGAAAATGATGGACAACTAAGGAAAGAACTGAGGGTGGAAAATTCTTCAAAAGCAAGATAAACCAGAGAGAAATAAAATATCTTCTATCTAACTCGTTTCAACCAAAGATGGTCGACTTTTGGAAGCAAATGCAAGAAATTAATTGAAGCATCAATTCA
>KZ652390.1:157774-202343 GCA_001010745.2 Gerris buenoi | reverse complement strand
GGGGGGGGGGGGGGTAGGTATACAATGATTTATTTAACCATTAAGTAATGCAACATTTTAAAAAAGCAAATATATATTAGTGTCCTACTCTTCAGCAGCTTTCATTTGATACCCAAAAAATTAAATTTTGGGCGTAGTTCACATTTTTGGGTCCAAAATTGGCAATTATTGAAAATTCGGCTCCACAATAAGGTATTTGCATGAATTATTTTGAAATTTTAAGGTCAGCAGTTGCGGACAACCGCAAAAAAATATATTTCTAAATTATTCAAAAGAAAACTGTACTAAGTAAATTAAAACACAACACTTTAGTGGGGGGAGGGGGAGGGGGTTAAAAACAGTAATAAAATGTGTGCCTTGAGGAGTAGTAACAACTAACATTACTCTTTCATCGGAAAGATGTAAAACAATTTACTAACTATTTCCGAACAAAAGAAAACTATAACTACAGATAATACTCTTTTCCTATGAATAAATTTCTAATTATGTACAAAATTGCCGATAAAAATAGTCTTAACAATAAATAATACACTTTTATTGGGAAAATGTTAAATAGTTTGCTAACAAATATTAAACAAAATCGCAATAAGAGCAAATAATACTCTTTTCTACCGAAACATTAGACCTCACCTTAGTGTTAACTCACAATAAAACCGTTCCGAAGAAAAAAGAACTATGCGACATCTAGTGAATAATAAAAGAAATAACTTTATTTTGGTATTCTTGGGAGAAACTTGACACTATTTAAAATAAATTTTCCTTAAAAAATTAATTTTAATTTTTTTTTTTTAGTTATTACTCTTTTCTTCGGGATGTGCATCAATTTAAAAAGTCTAAATTAATTGAGACATTTTTAAATTGATGTATGAATCAACCACATCAAGAATATTGCTTGAAAATGTCCCAAAAGAGGGACAAAATATTGCAAAAAAACATAGTGACCTTTTATATATATATATAAAAAAAATAATAATAAAAATAAAAGTTTTCAGCACCTCGGGGCAAAATATTGGAGATAGAAAAAANTCGCCACAATAATTTTTTTTGTTATTTTCCAAGGTACATCCATTTTACTTTAAAAAATCGATTGCTGCACCTAAAATATTGATGATAGAGCTGAAATAAAGGTACCGTTGGAAAGACGAGAAAATTTCAGTTTAGAAAATGTCTATTTCAAATGCCTTAAAGGAGCAAAACATATCCATAAATTTCATTTTATTGTTAATTTTATCAATAAAATTAAATTTTATTTTTGTTTAAGCCTGTAATTTTGCCAAAACGCATGAGCTACAGTTTGCCAAATTTCAGTAAAACTTCTCCATTTATTCCCCTTCAATTTAAGTACCATAACATTATTAGTTGATATGTAATTTGTTTGAGCTATGATTAAGTTTTTGTAAAAAAACGACCGTAAAAACGCGTATAGACCACCTTGCGTGTTACCTAGAGGAGATGTCTTAGTTTTTATAATTAGCCTAATAAGTGAGATGAATGAGCAGATTTTTTTCACATTAAATCAATGAGGACTACAGACCATACTGTCCATAGGTCAATCCTAATTGACCATATGGACTATGTAAAAGACCATATACTATGGACTATGTAAAAGTTAGCACTTATGATATTTGACTGATGTAAGTTGTCATTATAAAAATGTGAAATAGGTATAATTTTTTTTTCTAACTTACTCATGTTAAATGCAATTTTATATTAAAGAATTTGTCCAACAAGTTTTTCTATACAAAACTTATTTCTACAATAGCATTGTTTTTTTAGTGTACCTAGTATTATTACTGTTTACACAGGGTGTTTTTTTTAACAATGTCAACCCCCTTATTCTTATTATTTAATGAATAATTGCATTTAGCATGATTAAGTTTGAAAAAAAAATAATAATAATAGTTTTTATAATGATAAATTATATTCCAGTCAAAAATCATACGAGTTAAAATTTCCTTTTACATAGTCCATATGGTCAATTAGGATGGACCTATGGTCATTATGGTCTGCAGTACTCTTTAATTTAATGTGAAAAAAAATCTACTCATTCATCTCACTTATTAGTGTAATTATAAAAATTAAGACATCTCCTCTAGGTAACACGCTATGTGTTCTGTACGCGTTTTTACGGTCGTTTTTTTTACAAAAACTTAATCATAGCTCAAACAAATTACATATCAACTAATAATGTTATACTGTTAAAATGTTATGTTAAGTACCACAAAATCTCCGTCAAAACAACCAATGAATTAATAATGTTATGGTACTTAAATTGAAGGGGAATAAATGGAGAAGTTTTACTGAAATTTGGCAAACTGTAGCTCATGCGTTTTGGCAAAATTACAGGCTTAAACAAAAATAAAATTTAATTTTATTGATAAAATTAACAATAAAATGAAATTTATGGATATGTTTTGCTCCTTTAAGGCATTTGAAATAGACATTTTCTAAACTGAAATTTTCTCGTCTTTCCAACGGTACCTTTATTTCAGCTCTATCATCAATATTTTAGGTGCAGCAATCGATTTTTTAAAGTAAAATGGATGTACCTTGGAAAATAACAAAAAAAATTATTGTGGCGAAACTATTGAGAATTGACCCATGGTATATATAGTGTTTTTTGTTGCAAGTGATGGGTAGAATTTGCCCTCTTCGTTTGTTACATCTTCGACCAAACACCCTGTATAATATTATGAAAATCTAGTTATATACATAATATGTGATAACTACGAAACGGTCCATCTTCGACAGCTTTCTAAGGCGATAAAACCATTCTATGTGTAAAATATTATTTATTGACAAGAGTTTTTAAGTAGGTACTAGTGGAATATATTCGATAGTATAAGAAACAACGGTTGAGAAGCATTAATAAAATTTCTTTAACGAAGAATATCTTGATGACATAGAGTTCTGCTCTACTCTTATTTCTATACACCCCCCATAAATTAATTACAATTTTAATTTGCGCAAATTCATAATTGCTATTTGATTTTGACTGCTGCAGGAGCATTTTTAAATTTGTCTTCTAGGGCAAGTTTATTATTATTTTTGTTGTTATAGCATCGTTAGATTATAATGTATCCAATCTAAATAGTGGGTTCTCTTATTACTTTTTACGTTGACTATTTTGAGTTAAACGTTTTATTTTATAGTATACTTTAGTATTAATGGTAATAAAAAAGTCAGTTTTTAGTTAAATGATTGCATAGAAGGTGGATATAAATCACGGATACTTCTTATTTTAGATTATTAAACACTTTTTATTGCTTATTAATGAGTTTTTTTTACTCATATAAGAAATTGACGGATGTTCTTATTTGATTAATGGTCGCTCCCGTGTACCGTCGGATATTAAGGAGTAGGAGAAAATAATGTCTGTCGTGTTTTACCTTACCCTCACTATCTCTCGTACTAATGCCACTGTAATTAGTTCCACCTGTAGCTGTTAAATTATCCGTTTTGGAGTTATAGTAGGCTTGATGATTCGAAGGGGCGGAGAGAGAGCGCAGACGCGGTAGCGGTGACAAAACATTATGACAAGCGCCTCGTTGATGCAGTCAAGCCATCCGCGACCTGATGACGAGCCCCGTACTATCTCGTCGAAACTACGCTTGGAGACATCTTTTCTCTTTAGACTTGTCTCGACTTTTACTTTTACATAATTAGAAGACACCCGGACCGGAATATAATTAAAGAGAAATTTATCAATTATTAATGTGATGTAATGATGAATAGATAAAAGCAATAAGATCACAAATGATAATCGTGATAATGGTGTTTGGTACTANCCGCACACTGAGCAACTCAAAACAAACTGGGTTTGCTTTCTGTCAACTCAAAAATGACTGGAGTTTCCAGTTGAGTTTGTTTTGAGTTGCTCCGTGTGCGGAGGGCCTTAGTCTCTGAAAATTGTACTTTTGTTGACAACCTAAGATCCAGAATATTAGATAACTCTAGTCCACTAAACACTAAACAGCACTCAACATTTACTTCCGTAATCTTAATAGTAATTTAAGTGTATGTCCCACTAATGCACAGAATTTATATGATAATACCCACTTTGCACATCTAAAATAATCTAGTCTAACAATGAAGTTAATAGTTATTTACTTTTTGGCTGCATTTCACTCGCGTAATAATCATAATAGTAATAAAGGAAACAGGGAAATGTTTAAATGAAACAACACATTCGGTGTTAAGTAAACAAATGAATAAAGCGCTGTTTAATATAGAACATAACGAAACCGTTAGATAATTTTTACCGTGAAAGCTGTTTTGTTTTATGATTCTCGTTATCTTGATGAATGAACAAACTTTGATAATGGGCAATGAAATATAATACGGTACCCATCTCACTACTTGTACACTTCCTGCGGTAAATTTGCCTCTCCCACTTTTCATCTAGTTCAAACAACAACTTGAATCGTTCTTTAAAAGACAGTTCAGTATTTATCTTGGACTCAAATAAATTAACTCTTCAGACTAACATTAAATTATATTATAATTGCTAACCTGCATATTCACTTCTTAAAGTGTTTGCACAAGTGATTTTTAAAAAATTAGAAATACATTGTCATTTTACTGAATCATACAGGATTAAATGCACCATTCTGGCTGTCTGTTTTTATTTGTTGGACGATTTAATTAATACAAGATCAGAGTACAAATATTAAAATGGTTAAAACACATACCTAAGAAATACTGTAAATAAATCTAACCTTGTAAATAATATCTTTCTTATTAAATTATAGGTTAAATTAAAAGTATTCCAAGACTTGGTTTGTTTTTTATTTTTTTGCTTCCGAGCTTACCGAAGGTAACGCAAGCTATGTGATCGTTCTGAAGAACGAAATACATGTATATCTCCGATTTCAAAAATTCCAAGACAGAAATCCGTTACAGACATCAGGGATCATTTTTGGTTCCGTGTCGGTCTGTCCTTCAATTTTTGCGAACCAACATATCTTAAAAACTACACGTCCAATTTTAATGAAATTTGGGTGGTAGGTCATAATTAGCCCATTGTTGGTCCCATATAGGTTTCAAACTTATGCGCCTGTTTGTTTCTCTTCCAAATGCGCACATACATACATTTATTTTTACCTATAGCTTCAAAAGTACTTCAAACTTTTTTACTTAGTACATCGAAAGTAACCCGCAGATTGTCCCCAGATTAAATTGATACTTTAAAGGCCCCCGCAGACGACCAACTTTTTGTCGGCCGACAAAAAGTCGGTAGGAGACGGTGCGAATAGAAACAATAGGAATAGGTGGAACCCCGCACACGGCCGACAAAAATTACCCGACTTTTACCTGTTTCTATTGGTCCGTTTCCTACCGACTTTTTGTCGACCGACTAAAAGTCGGTCCTGCGCGGGCAAATAGTATAAAAAATCAAAACAAATTTGATTAAAAAAAAAACGGTGGAAACAATTAAACCAATTAGACAATAATGGCTTGTAAATCATAAAATCAATAAAGTACGAGGATAGGACGCGAGGAAGCTATGTGCCACACCAATTGGCAGTCTATTTTTTTATTTTTTTTTTATTAAATTCATTGTTCCATTTAAATAAAATATTTAACGATATTATCATGTATTATTAAATTAAAGCAGTCCATTTAAGTACCAATAAAAACAATCAAGTCCCGTTCCCAGGAAAACCAACATAAGCGCACAAATATACAAGATCTGGATAATGATGATAAACACAAATAAAATTTACTCAAATGGATAATAGTCAAAATAAATCAATGTCCCCAGGAAAGAGTTTTGTAGACAAACCACATTATTGACTTAAACAAAATCGTTGAATCCGATAAAGATCAGTGCGTATTAATATAAATGAAATGAACTTTAAAGCACAATCTTTTTAGAAAAATACATCATTTCTTTAAAGAACCTGGAATCATGGGATAAAATTCTTAAACTCATATTTTTCTTACATTCACTTTTTTTTAGCTCACATAATTAATATTATGTTCAATAGAGTTTTTTAAAAAAACAAAAAAAAAAAAAAAAACAATTAATTTCAATATCCCCCCCCCCTTCATTCGGAGTAAGACATTTGCAGATTAAAATAGTCTTTTTTAATCGTAGATAATGTAAGATTTGTTGGCAAGCTTAAATATAATTTGAATTTATGTTAAAACATCCGAATATGCTAAACCTTTGATATATAGTATTACTATAGACCCATACATTTCCCTCGACCTATACATTCTGGATTAGGTTAATAGATTCCTCCAAAAGATAATAAATTAATTAGATAGAAATAAATTGAGTTAAACATATGCTTGTTAAACAAGGGTCCCTAAATATACACAATGCAATCAATCTGAGGATTATTGATAAATAAATTACTGTTGTATATGTCTAAATTAAGCCGATTATTATTGAATAATGTCTATATTAAGCAATTCTCAGCCCAGATTATAGCATAAAGGCAAATTGATATAGATTTGGGTTTGGACAAAGCTTTTTGTATGTGGGAATATGACTTAAACAAGAGTATGCAAGATACATCAAGAATACTCTTAAGAATCATCTAAATTTACTTTAGGGAAATCTTTATGAATTCTTTCCTTCCTGTTCGCTTCGAGAGGCCAGTTGTCAGGGTCACACTGGAGTTTATTCCAATAGAAATGCATATCAACAAGTGGTTTGTTATTCATATAATGTGTGGATTTGACAGCGTCTGCTTTCCTTAACACATTTGAAGGGAGCCGACTCTAGGACGCAGATCAATGTTAGAGGGACAATTATAAAAATTATTATTTGCATAGGTAATGACGGTGTCGGAAGGCTTGTTTAATGTGGATAGGGCTTATTGTAATGAAGGAGCCGGTGAGTCTATGAGGAGAGGGAAGGGATGATGCTGAGTGGCTCTGCTCTTGAGTTCAGTGAACCGACACGTGTTGCATAGGAGCCACTAGTCCCACGTGTGTACATCGAACTCTCCATACCTGAACCACCCCCCTTAGTTCTAGGATCTTGTCTTTCCTAGCTAAGCTCTCATCAACTCATCTATTTCAGGGTGAATTTGAACTTGAAACATACTAGGATACCGCATTACATTCCTGCATCACATATCTTCTTCTCAATCTGGCCTTATAAATCTTACCACTTTGTGTATAAACGTGACTAGAAAGGTATAATACATATATATTTAAAAAAAAAAAAAAAAAAAAAAAACTATATTTCTTCTCTCTGCTTCTTATCATATATATCACAAAGAGATGATTACGAGACAAAATTCATATTTGTCTGTCGTTTATTATACCATACCACCACAAAAAAAATCGAGACTCTCTTTAAGACCACCCCGTAGAATCCCTGCTAACACTAACAGGTGACTAATTGCATTGCATAAGTGATATAAACCCGACGAAATCCGAATTCCTTTTACCTGTATACAAAGAGGTGAAAAGGAGTAAGAGGTAGGTTATGAAAAGGGTATTAGAATAAAATCATTAATCTACAATTATGTACATACTTGTTAATCACATAGTGTTTTGATGTTCATTGCTTTTAATAGTTTGTACTCATAAAGACTAAAAGCTACTATAGGAACAATTATATTATTTATTAGCCTTCATTATCGGAAATTGAGAGTCTATCGCATCGATTTTTGGGCTAAGTCAGTGGCGTACCAAGGCGGGTGCGTGGGGGGCGGGCCGCCCCGGGTGCCACAAGTCTTAGGGGGTGTCATTGTGATAGAAAGAAAAAAAAACACCCCCAAAATCGTTCTGAGGGGTTGACAAGGTAATATGGAGCCCCGGATGCCACAAGACCTTGGTACACCACTGGGCTAAGTGGCTTCAAAGAAAGTAAAATCGATAACAATTTTCATCTCGGCCTTCTAAACAAAAAAAGAGCCTATTAATTACATGAATGAAGGTTGAATGTTATATGTTTGTACATAAAAGATATAAAAATCAAATTTTCGTGCCGTCGCAAAATTCTCTCCCTCTATATGTTTACTACGTATTTAGTTATCTAGAATCTAGAGAGTAAAATATTGGTAACCCTTAGATTTAAAAAATCTGTCAAACAAACTCGAACAAAATATTCCCATAAATATATTTAAATTCAGTAATTTATTATTAAACATATTTATAAACAGGTATTTTGTTTACATTGCGGTGTTGAAATTGACGGGAACAATTTTATTGTTAAATTAGTGTGGTTATTGTTAAATTCGTATATAAATGGACTATATTTTAGAAGTTTTTAATCAAAATCGTTGATAACATTTTCGAAGAATCATTTGTCTTTTCACGAATTGCTAACATAATTTCTCGATTTCCCACCATGGGATGGATTTTATGAACATGTATGTTAAATCAGTCCAGATGACACCTAGACTTTTTCTAAAATATTTTTTTTTTTACTCAGGGGATATTTAATTATGTAAATCCATCAAAATCGAATTTTAGGGCCACCACAATACTTAATCTCAATATGTATACCAATATAAATATATTCCCTTATATGTATATAAAAAAGTAAAATAAAATAAAAAAGTAAAAATAATAACAACCTGTTTTGAAGAAAGACTGGCCTATTAAACGAACAAACTAAACTAAAGTACATAGTTTAGAGAGAAGTAGCTAGATGAAAACAGTAGAGGTCGTGCACCTCCGAATTCGTTTGAATGGAATCCGGTAGTAAACAGGAGTAAAAACAAGGTGAATCAGACTTGTGTATGAGCTACTTCTCGCTCTACAGCTATCTCTAAGCCAGTGAAGCAAAGGGGTATGTCCTTGCATAAATACCACAAAAACAAGCTTATAGTAAGTTACCTTCCAGAAAAAATGTTTCACTGCAAGTTTTAGAATGTTTTATCGAATCCATTTGCCAGCCAAATATCATTTTTAGGGGTTTTTCCGCTGATTGGATTGATAAGACCCGTAATGGCCAGTCTAATCTCTGGTAAGTAAAATGTTTGTTTCAATTATTTGCGATTATAAGAATTTTTTGCTATAATGAAAATAAATAGACTGCCAATTTGTGTGGCACATTGTTATAGTAATATTTACATTATTGTTACAATTTCAATTTTTAAGTTTTTTGGTAGTTTTCTTAGTACTGAAAGATTAAATTTTAAATAATTCAAATTACAATTATCAATAACTACGGGAGACATACAGAGAAAAATAGACCCCCGCACCGGGACACGAACCACGGGACCTCTGTTTGCCGTACAGTTGCTCTTACCAACTGAGCTATACGGGAGAATGATTTTTCCCTGTCGTCACTGATACATATTCCCAGAATCCAAGCTTTTAATCTTATTCTACGAATCTAGAGAGCCAAATATTCACGGCAACAGAACTAGACCGAGAATTAACGCTTATAATTGTAAAGTACTCAATTAGTACCTGTACCTAGTACATCTATTATAATTTCAATTTTTAAGTTTTTTGGTAGTTTTCTTAGTACTGAAAGATTAAATTTTAAATAATTCAAATTACAATTATCAATAACTACGGGAGACATACAGAGAAAAATAGACCCTCGCACCGGGACACGAACCACGGGACCTCTGTTTGCCGTACAGGTGCTCTTACCAACTGAGCACTGAGCTATACGGGAGAATGATTCACATGATTCATAAAATCCACAGGCCACCAGGCCTGTGGGATTTTATTTCTTCCCTCACATAGGTTGGTCAATCTGAGTGTCAAAAAACAATACTAATTGTAAAAATAGTGTAAATGTTATACTAATACCGCAAAACAGTTTCTTAGTTCTTGCAAATATGTGAATACTTTTTAAATACCTGAATATTATTAAAAGTTTAGACCTCATAAAATCGATTTCACTTGTAAAGGACAGTAAACTTTTAATGGTTTAAATAAATTATTAATTTCTTTTATAAAAGAAGTATTAAGTTTTGAAGGGTTAAAAAGGAAAGTATCCTAAGATGGGAAAATGGGGCGCCCTTTAGGTAGTAGGGTGTAGCCGTGATCGTCTAGTGGTTAGGACATTGCGTTGTGGCCGCAATAACCCAGGTTCGAATCCTGGTCACGGCACGCTGGTTTTTTCCTTTTTTTTTGTTTGTTTTGATGTCTCAGAATTAGCTAAAACGCACTACTTTAAACTTTTATTAATAAAATGTAATTTTTTAAGCTAAAATGGTGTTTAATAAATAGATTATAACTAAAATGTTTATCAAAGTACATCTATACATATAAATGTGAGTGTGTAAACAAAACAGTGTTGAAACTTACATATTTACACTACTCCTACCATTTCACACATCTTACCAAACATGAATTCGTTTTTTTTCATAGTGTGTATTAATTTAAGATAACCATTATATTTAATATTGTAAATGCATTCGCTTTAAGAATTTTATTTTTTTACTTTGAGGTTATTCAATTGTATCATCTAAGAAAAAAAATCTTACATTAAAACATAACCAAACATTCTACTACCTATTGAAAGCACACATCCTAAATTAAAAAAAAAATAAATAAATAATTAAAAAAGAGAATTTTAAGATAAAATTGGTTATTATACACAAAAATCTTAAAAAGGACTCTAGTTAAAATAATATTTTAAAGACAATGCTCCTATTTTTATTAGTACAAAGACAAAACAAATTACCTAAAACATATCATTTAACATGGACACTTGCTTTAATATTGATATAGACCATGAAGGTATGTCCAAAATAATTACCTACTCCATAAAAGAAAAATTCAGGGAATATTTATAAAAAACAATGGTGGTGTGTTAAGTATAAATAAACAGGTCAAGTGCATGCTAGCCAGCACACAGCGAGGGTCCGTAGGCAACACTTTATAGTAGTACCCTATTGATGGTGATTTTTAAAATATCTTATGGGTCTCATATTCTCAAAACTCATAAGCAAACTTCTGATGAAGTATTTTTTTGCCACTAAACCGGAAAATAACCATATAATTACATCGATAAGACCATAATTATAAAAAAAAAACAAAAAAAAACTTATTTTGTCAATAAAAAATAAGATTATATTTTTTCGAAATTTCCCAAAAGTGGTAACTTTACTTTTGGTCGAAGAATGTTCAAGAATTTTCCCAGATTCTTGCTCTTTACATAAGCGAGATATATGGGGGGGGGGGGGCACTTTTCACGCCCACTTCAAACTTGCCTATGCTCACCCTATCAAAGTTATAACCAAAGAATTATATATTTTTGTAATCAGCTCGACGTACCCTTTCATATGATACCCCTCACGGTGTCGAAAAAAAAATTAAATAAATAAATTTTAAGTTTTTTTACCCTAATTTTTTTGAAAAATATTTTTTTTAAGTTGCTATATTTTTAAAATGTAGGTATAGGTACAAGACATATACATGCCACATTTCAAAGTCATCGGACGAAAGGTGTAGCCGACGGACGGGCAGACAGGCACACGCAGGAAAATATAAGGGTCCTTGGTTTTGCCTACGGACCCTAAAAAAATGGCTACCTCAGTAAAAAGCTGAACTGACATTTCTTCTCTATTTATAATAATTAGGGATGTAAGGTGCATGTAACTGATTTACGCCTGCAATAGCCTTCTCATTTAAAACCCCAAAAAAAACTATTACGGTACATAATAAAGGAAAATAATTAAAAAAATATATATTATTTCCTCTTAACTTATTACTCTGCGAGTGAAATCCCACTAATATCTATAATCACCTATTTAAAGAAATAGTTAAGATAAACAATTAAATCACTACGCAACGGTAAAAGAAATTTAATTAGGCTGAAATTGAATTTTTAGGCTTAAAGGCCATTTAGAATTATTGACAATGACATGGCAGACAATCTGGCAAGAAGTAATGCAGAAGATACAATTTATTTGGGTACAAATATAACTACAATCGACGATATGTTGAGTGTAAAGAAGACTATAGAAAGAGATTGGAGAACTGATTAGAAAACAACACTAAAAACCACAGGTATCGCTCAAAAGATATTGGCTCCAAAACGGGGCTAATTATCAATAAAAAAAAATCCCGTCAAGTACTTGCCAGCAAGTTACTAAAAGGGTTTCTTCGGTCATAAGAATTTTATTATTATTTATTTTTTTAAACCAAAATATCTATTGTTCACTTTTAAAAATCAAGTTGTGCATACATTATCTTTACCATCTTCTCAGTATGCGCTTATTGAATTCTTTTAGGGGTAAAATGGCCGCATTTCGGAAACACGATATATTTTTGTGAAACTAAATTTCAATACCTTTAAAATGATACCCAACTTCAATTTTTCAAATCACTAAAATTTTGGGGCCCCCTAGTTACGCCCCCCTAAAATTTTTAAAAATTGACTTTTTTTATATCAACTTCCGGAAATATCTTTGGACCACAAAGACGCATATTTTTGTATTCTTGACTTATTTTTAGGACCTGCCCTATTGGGAGAGCGGGGGGGGGACATTTTTTTTTCCTTTTTTTTTAATTTTTAGCGGGGTAAAATGGCTGCCATTTTAGAAAAACGATATATTTTTGTGAACCAAATTTCAATATCTTTAAAATGATATCCATCTTACATTTTTCAAATCACAAAAAATTTGGGGCCCCCTAGTTACGCCCCCTTAAATTTTTAAAAATTGATTTTTTATATAAACTCGCGGAAATATCTTTGGACCACAGAGACTCATATTTTTGTGTTTTTGACTTATTTCTAGGACCTGCCCTACTGGGCTAGCGGGGGGGACATTTTTTTTGCGTTTTGTTTAATTTTTAGGGGGGTAAAATGGCTGCCCTTTTGGAAAAACGATATATTTTTGTGAACCAAATTTCAATACCTTTAAGATGATACCCAACTTCGATTGTTCAAATCACAAAAATTTTGGGGCCCCCTAGTTACGCCCCCCCTAAAATTTGCAAATTCATTTTTTTTTAATTAACTCCCTGAAATTTTATTGGACTACAGAGATTTATATTTATGTATTTTCGCCTTATATTTAGAACTATTCTAATGAGGTAGTGCAGGGGGGGGGGGGTAAATTGTGGGTTTGTTTGAATTTTTTGGGGGGTAAAATAACCGCCATTTTGAAAACGCGATACATATTTGTAATCTACATTTCAATACCTTTGAAATGATACCCAACTTGAAAATTACAAAAAATATAAAATCTTGCGCAGTGATCGCAATTGATCGCAGATCGCAGAAATAGAAATTTAGAGTGATAAAGGTCGCAATAGGTTTTCTGTTTTTGGGCAAAAAAGTTTAATTTATATACCAAATTTCAAGTCTATAACTTCAGTAGGTTGGAAGATATAATCCAAGATGCGACGGACGGACAGACACACTACCAAAAGCATAAGGGTTTCTAGGACAACCTCGAAACCCTAAAAACACTCTATTTATAAGTACATACAATCAATTTTTTTAGAAGCAACCATGGACTCGGTCCTAAATAATTGCATATGATTGAAAGAATAGAGTCAAATCAGTATCAAACAGTATCGAGCATCGAGCTATAGGAGACTTGGTGCACATAATTTTGAAATGCCAAAGTCAAAAGAAATTTACTCTTCGACAAGTATACCAAGGGCCCAAGGGCCCTGGATTACAAATCTCTCCAGGGAGCACGAATATAAGTGTGCACCAAGATATTCTTTTTTGAAGAAATAAAAAAATAAAATATAAAATTGTCATAATTTAAGATAATCATGGCTGTATGGTTATAGTTATAAGCCAATACCAAGGAAAGGAATAAATCACCGCAAATTGCACAAATAAACTAAGTATATAAAAAGACTTGCTCATACAAACTAAGGGAGGAAGGCACTCAACAGATATATCAAGCAAAAATACAAGAAATTGCAGAGGAAATACCTGAGTGGAAAGAAGAAAAAGATCTGGAACAAGCATGGACAAATTTCAAAAACACAATTCTTTTAGCATCTGCAGAAGCTTGTGGAAAAATAGCTATAGGTGGCAGGAAAAAGAAGGTAACAAGGTGGTGGACCCAAGACATAAAGAATGAGGTAAAACTGAAGAAGGAAAAATGGAAATCTTACCTAACACAGAAAACTGACGAGGCATACAGGACCTATCAAGCTCAGAGAAAGAAAGTAAAAGAAATGATAAAGAAAGCTAAGCTAGAATCCTGGGAAGAATTCGGTCGGTTTTTGGAGCAGAATGCTAATGAAAACCAAAAGTTATTTTTCAAAGTAATAAAAAACATGAGAAACAAAGACAATGAAAGCTGTCCTCTAAAATTTATCAAAAACAAAGACGGAAAAATATTGACGGACAAGAAAGAAATCATGCAGAGATGGAAGGATTACTTCTCTGAGTTATTAATACAACATCACCTTGATGATGGTGACAACGAAAACGAATCTACTGATAATCAACAGAGCCGAGGTTTAGAAGAGCCCAATGAGAAACCCCCCGAACTGAAGGAGGTCAAACAAGCCCTATCTAAGGTCAAGCTAGGTAAGGCAGCCGGTAGCGACGGTGTGACCCCCGAGATGCTGAGATTCTTAGGCCCTGTGGGGGAAGAAATGTTTCACCAAGTGATTTCCCTTGCCTGGAAAACCATAAAAATCCCAAAGGATTGGGAAATGGCTGTGATTGTCCCTATATTCAAGAAAGGAGACAATCGAGAATGCTGCAATCACCGTGGAATTTCGCTTTTGAGTGTTCCAGGCAAAGTATACAGCAGAATACTGGAAATGCGTCTCAGGGATAAGGTTGAAGATAAGCTTGAAGAAGCTCAATGTGGCTTTCGACCTAACCGGGGTACCCAGGATGCCATATTTGTAGTCCGCCAAAGTATAGAGAAAACTATAGAATATGGAAAGCAGCTACATATGTGCTTTATTGACATAGAGAAAGCCTTTGATGGGCTACCATGGAAATCAATATGGAAGGCTCTACATCATTATGAAGTAGATAAAAGCTTAATTCAAAGAATACAAAGTTTCTACAAGACATGTAGAAACCAAGTAAGATCAAACCACTGTTCCTCAGAACAATTTAACACCAACTCGGGAGTAAGACAGGGTGATATTATGAGCCCTCTACTTTTCTCAATAGTTATGGATATGGCACTTAAAACCTGCACAGGTTTTAAAAAGTATAAGTTAGGAAATTGGCGCCTCCAGCCAGTAGCAATTAACATTTTAACGTATGCAGATGATCTGGTGCTACTGGCTGAAAACGCAGAGAAACTGCAGCACAACTTAAATCTCCTGATAACAGCTTTGGAAGGTATTGGCTTGAAAATCAGCCTAAGCAAAACCAAGACAATGGTAGTTGCGAGGGAACAAGTACGCCATAGAATTCTGGCAAAAGGACAGGTGATAGAACAAACACACCAGTTTAAATACTTAGGAGTCTCCATTTCCGATAACGGCAAAATGACAAGCGAACTGAATGCTAGAATACATACTGCCGGGAAGTTGATGCAAGCTATTGGGCCTAAGTTTTTAAGGAAACGAGAAGTTAGTGATGCTACAAAGCTTACAGTGTATAGATCTATTTATACTCCAATACTCACCTATAGTAGTGAATCATGGAGTATGACCAACAAGATCGAAAGCAGGATCCAAGCAGCGGAAATGAGATACCTACGTGCTATAATGGGGAAGACCAGAAGAGACCGAGTGAGGAACACAACCATCAGAAATACTTTAAAAGTGGAACCACTGTCCGAAAGAATAACTAGAGCTCAGCTGAGGTGGTTTGGACATGTCCAAAGACTTGGGGACCAGAGGTACCCCAAGATGGCTCTCGAAGCTAGAATGGAAGGAAGAAGACCTCGAGGAAGAAGGAGGAAAACTTGGTCTAATAACATCAAGGCAGCCCTGACAGAACGTAACTGTACTTGGGGTCGAGCTGTCCAGCTGGCTCAAGACCGGGCAGCCTGGAGGAGCTTTTGTCAACCCTCTACACCTACCGGTAGATGAGGACTTGGACTAAGTAAGTATATAAAAAAACACTATTTAAAAATGTTCATGATTGTAAAAAAGATGCCAGCGTTAAAATAACAAGGTACTAGGGAACCCCAAGCATTACTAACCATATTGCTCTTCCTAAAAAAATATTTGATCAGTAAACATTTACACATATATAAATGTAGTTGTAATTTAATGAGAATTATATACCTATGGTTATTATTCGATTAAAAAGCAGAAGTTATTAGGCAAAAACGTGAAATAAACTTTTATAATGAAGTTTACACAAAAAAGTTGGCCTTTTGATTTTTTTATAAATAAAAATTAAGTAAATTTTAAATACTTAAATTCGAATGTATGCGCCGTTTTTAAATCCTTTATATTAACTTCACTTTTGTGCCTGGGTGCCTGGGGGAGTGCCTGGGGGAGTGCCTGGGGGAGTGGGTGCCTGGGTGCCTGGCGTCAACATTTTTGGAAGGCTAGTTAACCCTCTTCTACTTATCCGATCGAGCTGAAACTTGGCACATAGACTCTCTACCAATACAACAACATTTTAACAAATTAATTAATTAATTAAATTTAATTAATTAATTAATTAATTAATTTTTCAATTTAATTAATTCTTTTTTTATAAAATGAATGGATTAAATAAATTTTAAAAAATAAAATAAAAAAATAATTAATTAATTAATTAATTGGTTGGTATATAAAATCTTTGGAGGGCTAGTTAACCCACTTCCAGTCATCCAATCGAGCTCAAACTTTGCACATAGACTCTACCAATATAAAAACATTTTAACAAATTAATTAATTAATTAATTTCATTAATTAATTAAATTTAAAAAAATTATCTTTTTCAAAATGAATGGGATAATTAAATTTAAAAAAGTAATACAATAAATAAAAATTCAATTAATTATCCAATCTTGCTGAATCTTGGCATTTCGACTCTCTACCGATACAAAATCATTGTAACAAATATAATAATTAATTAAATGTTACTAATTAATTAATTTTAAATTATTTATTTCAAATTGAAATGAATGAATACCAATATTTCCCTTCAGAACTAAAATGCAAAAATATAAAGGATTTATAATAAAAACTTGGTTTTTATGGGCTGGTATTATTATACATCTAA
Organism: Gerris buenoi; assembly: GCA_001010745.2. Lineage (NCBI taxonomy): Eukaryota > Metazoa > Arthropoda > Insecta > Hemiptera > Gerridae > Gerris > Gerris buenoi. Next base: position 185,302 of record KZ652390.1, on the reverse strand, counting down.
AAAAGCATAATATAGATATGCGTTGAATGCAATTTAACTGGAAATCATTTATAACGACATCAGTTATAACTACCAAACGCATTATAAAGAAGGAAATATTTAGCCCTTTGATTCTTGGTACTCTGGAAATAGTTTATAGAGACATTGGTTATAAATCAATAGGCTATAGTGGCGTAATTCTTTTTCCCCCTTAAAGGTTGTTATAAGGGATTTTCAGTGTATATTGTTTTAGTAGGCTAAGCTAAAGAGACATTCATAAGACTTGGTCACCGCAACCACAGAGGTTTGTATCTAATGTTACTGGCAATTGCGGTAGCCGGTAACGGTAATGAGTTATGACAAATTAAGCGTCACCTGAATGCAATATATACATAATAACAATGGTATTTTATTTTATTTTTTAATTGAAACTGTAAGACTGCATTTATTGAAGCAATGATAGTGAATAATTACCGTAGCGAATAATTATTTCTAACCGTCTTGACTAATATAGTTAGACATCATCAGTGAACCTATATAGTGGTTAAAACTTGCTTTAATCATCAAAATAAATCTCATTCATGATTAAATATAAGCTATAACAGATGACTGACAGAAAGTTATATAAAAGATGAAGACAGAAGATTATTCCGACCTACGCAAAGTAGTCCAAGTCGTTAACTTATATTAATGCTCAATATTGGTTTAAATGTTAAGTACCTAAGGATTAATGTTAATATTTATATGACCTACTAGCTGGATACCCGTGCTTCGCTACTGTGTGTTAATTTAATTTGATAAGTTTATAAACTACCATCAAGAAACATTTATTTAAATTTGACAAAACTGTACACAACAATTACTGTATTCTTAATTCTTAAAGAGCTTTAATATGCATTATGGAGGGTATTCATTACTTTGACCCAGTATTGATTACTTTTACCCCGTACCCCTGTGTACCAAATTTTAAATTTTGAAAAATTCAGTGATTTTCCACTTGCTTTGAAGGTCAAGTGTGCAAATTTTCATCGATATTAGACTAAAACTGTTGATTTATATAAAGAAAATACACTTAAAACATATTATAAATATATACAGATATACACACATACGATGACTTTTATAAATATAGATAACAACTCATCATATATTTATTTTAACTTGTATCTATTATTATTTAGGTAACAATTGTAATGGTATTAAAAGTTATATCTGTAGATTTTTTTCTGAATTATTGTTTTAAAAAAATATATTTTGTTGTTATAATAATAAGTATTCTAATTATTAGCTATGTTACTTATTTGAAGAGATAATTATCCTGTTTGTGTGGTGTATTATTTGACAAAATATTATATTATTTATTGTATTAAATCTTACACTTTTATTTACCATATTATCTATGTAAATAAATAATAATATGTAATGATAATATGATGATAATAACTATTTTGCTTGAGAACTTGTGTTGTATAATTATTATTGTGAAAAATAATTATCTATATAGAAGTATAAACATTTATCAATCGTAATACGTATAAAAAATCAACAAACTGTTGTCTTACTTTTATAATTATAATATTTAATTTATAACTGGTTCTAAAAGGACGCTAAAATGTATTATTATTTATTTAGATAGGAGACCGGGCAAAGTTAAGTGTATGAAGTACTGTACTTTGAAGTAGCACTCCTCACACAAGCCAACGTTTTTTAAAGAACTGCCCTGTCATAGAAGTAGCTCTTTTACCACCGCGACCAGCTTGTTCTTACTCAGCGGCTCAGTATGCCTTGAAGGGCCCTAGCCTTTAAAACAATACCTTTTTTCATTATCCTCTTTTATGAACCCGCCGAGAACACCTGCTGAGTCCTATACTTCTCATCTTCTCATATCTCAAAATCCCCCCTAAACGTACTATGCCTACACGACTTCTGCCACTTGTCCTTCTAGCTTTATTGCTCCAATAATATGCTTCTTTAGCATGCAAATTAAATAATATATATTTTCCTCGTTTTTAGTCTCTGTTGCACACCGTTACTTAAAATATCCATTAGGATTTTTCTTCTATGGCTACAACAACGAAGTTGGTTTAATTAAATTTCTTTTACACAATTATTTAAATAAATATTATCGAAATATATAATGATATAATTCTGTATAAATTTTATCGTTTCAATATATAATATGTACGTTCTAGGATTTCTCGAAATGAGTGATTATTAAAAATTATAATGTGATTATTATAATTATAAATTGAAAAATTGATTAGTATAACCATACGGCTTCTGTCTGATTTTGAAGAATATTGACTTATTCAAGGTTATTCATTACCCACAGCTGTGTTAGCAAGGGAATCTTCTCAGGACCTCTAACTCGGTCCAAGTTTGTTCTGTGTCCAAGACGTGCTCTAGAATCATGGAGTTCTCAAGTCGTTGAGAATTTTTCAGTCAGAATTACGATCCTACGAGCCGCCACGTAACCCCCGGCCGGAGCCATTGTTACGTCACTCCGTTCCCCTCCGTTACCAACTGGGTCGCGCACCGCCTATTCACTCTCCTTTTTAACTTTTTTTACCTTTTTTTTCCTTTGCTGTTTCGACCCATTTTTCCTAAGAGATAAAGACAAGAACTATTTTTATAGGAAAGACCTACTACTACCTACTATTCTTTAGATAGAGTAGTTTAGTCTTGTAATTTTAATGATTTCGAGAAGTGCCAGAGCGTTTTAAAATACTTAAATTTATAAAAGATTGTGTCCATATCATATTATTTTCCAGCTCTGTAATTAAAACTGCCTTAATGCAGCCAAAGAAAAGTATGTTTAGATTTACATTGTGAGAGTCCTTCATGGCATTTTCTCAAATTGTTAAATGTACTTTACCAACGGTAAAGACAGAAGAATTTTTAACACGATGAAAATAATTAATTAAGCTTAAATAAGTAAGCAGAGGTTATAGCTCACCGACATCTTACCACACCTTACCTTTTAATACAATCTCAATTATTTTATGACTTCCGACTTCCATCTCACTTCCACGCAATTAAAGATTTCATTTAAAATGATTAATGATCAAGAAGAACTGACTAAAAAATTTAAGGATTGGACTAGGGAACACTGCGGTTAAGGACCCTAATTGCTAAACTAGAATGAGGGTCCCCCTGGTGGTTGCCAGCAAATGCCCTTTGTAGGATAGAGGGCTTACGAAACTTGACGCGTGCCTAACAACCTAAACGAGTACTTACCTGGAACATCATAGCTCATAGCTGTTTCTAAAGAAAGATGTTTGAACAGTAAAACATCCAGGACACAAGTTAGGGAGGATTAATGCCCAACTATTTCATGTAAATAAAAGACGTAATTTGTTAGAAATTACATTAAAGTGATAATAAAATAAAATGTCTCAAACATTTTGTTTACTTTAATTTTTAAATTGGGTATCATTTTAAAGGTATTGAAATGTCGATCACAAATATATATCTCGTATCCAAAATGGCGGCCACTTTAACCCCGAAGTTATTAAAACAAAATTAAATGAAATGTAAAAAAAAACCTTAAACGTGCTTGAATGTAGTGAAGTAAATGAACTCTTATTCAAGAATACCTCCAAATATTAAATCTCTTTTTAGTCTTATATTACTTTGCTTTGTAAGTTTCATCGCACACCTATTACTCAACTTTTGAACAAATTCCCTTCTTTCAATCTTCCCCAAATTTTGGACATGGAAACAATTTATGTCAAGAATACAAGAAATCAAATAAAAAATAAAAATGTTGAAATAAGACCAGTTTTTAAAAATGGCATTTTTATATTAATTATTACTACTATTCTTCACTCTGTGCTCTTGAATCGTCTCCCGGTAATAAATCTATCTTTGACAATAATTTAAAAACTCTTTCTACAACATTTAGGTTAAATTTTCCTAAACTTATTCCCCAATTTATTACATTGCAAATAAAGGGGGGAGGGGGAAAACGGCAACATTTAGATATAATTAGTATAAATATCCAACTATTATTCCTGTGTTAAATAAAAAATAGACATTAAATGGTTAATTTACGATTTGATATTACTTATTAATAAGAAAAGATTAAACATCATATTAACCTTATTTTTACAATATCTTATCAAATACATAAGTTTAGAACGTGTTTCAAGGAAAAAGTGTAAATATGATATTCCGACTAAAATACAACACAAATCCCCTATTAATATTTAAATTTTCCCTAAAACTAATCTATAACAAGTAAGGTGATAATTTTTACAGTGACATCAATTAAACATGGAAATAGGTATTTTCCCTCTATTTTTTGCTATCATTTTGATAAAAGTTGAAAAATAAAATAGTATGATTTATATTCGAAAATTGTTAACTGCATTAACAGTAATTATTTAAAACGTTTTGATATAAGATGGTCATTTATATACAACACGGTTTAAACCAACATAATTCAAGACATACTTAAGTTTTAGATTTATAAGGCATAATTGCACATACACATGGTGGTAAAATCTATATCGTTTAAATTTGGATGATTTATTTGAAATTTTCATTTATTAATACATCAAAAAGATAATAAAAAAATCGTTTATTATGATCCCTGTCCGAAGTAACAATAAATTAGCCTACAATAAGTTCTTTTCATTCTTATAAAAAAAATTAATATATATATATANATAAATATTAACTATAAAATATGTAGTTATATTAAATAATTTTAATTTAAGTATTACTATTAAGTTAAATATTAAGTGTGGTAAGTGGAAATATAAAAATTTCGACAAACTGGAGCAAAACATTTTTTCTGTGCAGAGTAATAATGAATTAAAATCCTATAATAATATATCTTATAATTTCATGTATTATTAAATATATTTATAAAGTGCTATAGATAGATGCTTGAATTCGATTTCAGGTAAATTTTTCAGGTAAATCAGATTTATTATTATCAATATCTCGGAAACTGTTTTTTTTCCAGGAAAATAACTAATGACTAAATTTGCATTTAAAATACACTACATACTAAATTTGAGAATTTTTAATAGGTATCATAATTATAGGAACAGTCATAGAGTTTGGAGGGATTAACAATTGGATGAAGACGTTTGTATTGCTCTCAGGTAATTACAGGTAAATTAAAATTTAGTTTTAATAATTTATACTTTTATTTAAAGAGAATCACCATATTCTGCACCAAGATTCACCACTAAGGAAGGCGACAACACCACAAATAGCACTGAGGATATATTACTGCATATAATTGTATTGTATATAACATATGTTTTTCCTCCTGTTGATACAATTGCAAGGTTTATCAGGGTGGTCCTAAAGTCTCCCCCTCCCCGTCTTAACTTTTGAACGGTTTGAGATAAATTAATGAAACTTGGGGGATCTGTACCATATAAAGGGAAGTTTTTTTTCATGCAATAGCACACTAGAGGCAACCACCTACTTGCCCCTAGGCCACCCAACTTCAAAATTTCAAGTTTGAGTGTATACTTTTGATAGTATATTTGGATTCTACTGTGAAAAATAATAAAATTTTACTTGAAGCTTTTTCCTAACTCCAATAGCGAAATGACCCTTCCGAAAATACGTTGTAAAATCTAAAGTGTTTGAGATAAATTAATGAAACTTAGGGGATCCGTACATTTAGGCGCAACCACCTATTTTGCCCCCAAGCCACACACTTCAAGATTACAAACTAGAGTGTATATTTTTGATAGCAAATTTGGATTCTATGGCGAAAAATTAAAATATTGTACTTCAAACATTTTTTTCTGTCTCCAATAGGGGGGCAAAGGTATAAAAAATGGCAGTTTCCCCAACAGCAGTACGCCCTGAGGCAAAATGGTGGTTGTCCCTGGTGCGCGAGTATATAGGAATACACATTTCCCTTTACATCGTACAAAACTCCCAAGTTCCATTACTTTATTTAAAACCGTTTAGATTTTTTGACGATATATAAGAGTTATTTTTTAACTATTTTCAAAGGGTTATTTTTCTATGTTTGCCCCTCTACGGGGGGCATCATATTGGAGATAGAAAAAAAGTTTCAAGTAAAATTTTATTATTTTAGTAATAGTTCCGTCAAGCTTAATTAAGTCCCCAATTTAATGTCATAGGAATGTGCAATCCGTATCGTTTCAGTAATGAGTAACTTGGTCAGTTTTATACTATAATAACGCAACCACTTAATCATGATTAGTTAGGGAACCGAACGCTTAAAATATGTTTTGTTTAATATAAGTTCTTAAAAATAAATATTAACTGTAATGGCTTATTTAAAAATAAAAATTAGAAAAAAAAAGTTTCAAGTAAAATTTTATTATTTTTACAGTAGAATCTAAATATGGCCTAGGGTAAAAGGAGGTGGTTGCCCCTTGTGCGCGATATTGCATGAAAACAAACTTCCCTTTACATGGCACAGATCACAGGCGCAAAACTGGCAAAGCGAAATAAATTTTTTTTTTCAGAGGTGAGCGTAAACCTTTTACGCAATTTATAGGCTTGGTTTCATCTAAAAATATTGAATAGAACCAGTTATTAACAATTTTACTAAATGAAAGCTAGTACTTAAATAAATGTATCACTTTCAGGCTTGGTTAACTGGATAAGTCAAATCTGGTTCGAATTTTTATTCTAAAAAAAGGTGGAGAAAAGTCCTATAATTAACAAAAATATCATTTAAAGTTGTAGTGTAGTATACACATTGCATTTTAGTATAAACATGTTTTAAAAATATTGTAAGCAAGTCAAGTATAATGGAATTAAATTTTAGAGTATTATATATTTTACTTTCTTTTAAATAAGGAGAAAGTTTTCTTTATATTATAAATATGAAGTATTGTTATGACACAAAAATTCGCTCATATTAATTTCATATTAAAATTTAAATCGTCCTAAATTTCTTCGAGTACAAAAAATATTATTTTAAACGTATGGCTGTCGTCTGTTCTGGCACGTGGAGCTCACCCAATTAGGATGAAAATTATAATACAAATTTAGAAAAATTATACCTCGAGAACTTGACATTAATTCTAAAATTAGGAAGGAAATAAAGGTTTCAACGAAAATGATTAAAAATTCTTAAATATAGTCTGCTAAATACTTTTAACTTTTCCCTGAGAGAATCTATATTAAGATAAAAAAAATAGTGATAAATGCAAAGCATGAGAGGTCAGGTACGATTACCAGCTGGGGAGGGATTACTTTAATTTAAAATATTGATAAAATGTTTAATAATAATTAAATGTTACCACAAAAACCCGAAACAACAATCAAATTAAAACTCGCGCGAAGTATTTAATAAGTGAGAAAGTACACACGTAATATTTTCTCATAAAATTAATAATAAACCATGTTTTCCAACATTTCCTTTATACAGTAAATTCAGGGTTATTTCAAAATTTTCAAACAATAAATAGAAAAATAAAATGGATTAGCCAATAGTTGTTATTGAAGGTCGGATCAAAGCAAAAAACAATAACTATTAGTAGGTAAATATAGTTTTACACTGAGGAATACAAGTTTGCTTCATAAGTTTATATTGAATATGAAATTCATATTAAGAGTAAAATAAAGAAAATCTTTTTTTGTCCAAGCTGATTTATTCATTGGAGTAATGTCAAGAGGCTTATTCAGGTAAAGAATATTTCTCATGGGAAAATCAAATAAAATAATTCACTCCCAGAGACGCCGTATATCCTGAACTTCTAAAAGAATATTTAGGTTAAACTAGACTAGAAAAATTGTGGTCATATATTTGTGTGAGCACGAAGCCACTAAATATAGTCGGACTGTTTTATTCAGTGTTATACTGGAGGATTTGGGACGGGAAAGACTCATTCTTCTTTATTGTTTTGACAGAAAACTGCTGTCATCCGCGCTTTTTAGTAGGTCAAGAATCCAGCCCCGATACTGGGCCACCGATAAAAGCTTTCAAATATAAAATTCTATAAATAATAATTATATATATAGAGGTTATATTCTGTGTCCAGTTTTCTCAGTTTTACATAGAAATGGATGAACATCAGACCAATATTCTACACACTACATTAAATGGATACGTGAATATTATTTTATTCTGGATAAACTGTGTACAATGTTTCTAGTTTTTTTAACATGAGTATAGAGAGCGCTGACACTGTTTTGCATGTCCCAGATGGATCGAAATACAGGCTGTCTCAACTATCTTAATTCTATTACATATATTAAAAAGTTAAATTATTTAATTATTTAAATAAGGTTCTTTTAAACTTTACGCGTAAATATTAATTTAAATCCCATGTAAGATCAAAATATAAAAATCTCTATATTTTGACAAGAGAGATTTTCATTTTCGTAATAATGTATTTCCCATAACTGCACACAAATTGTTCATCAACTATTAATAGACTGCAGGCATTAAGTAAAGTATACCTATGATAGAAAATACATGTGTCCCTGGGTTGGACTGAAATGAAAGAACAAATATGTATTTGTATTATTAACTTTTTACTAGAATTTCTCAGTTTATTAAATTGTTTTCCTGTTCCAAAAAGACCGACAATTTATAAAAGGTAAAATGAACTTCAAATATACTAAGAGAAAACTAAAATTGTTTTCGAAAATCATGACTTGTAACAGAATGCATGTATATATATATGTATATATATATGTATATATATATATATATTGCCTTCTTTTTTTTGTAAGTTAGAATTGCAAATACATACTCTAAAAATTACTTGCCAGGTCGTTCGAAGCATACAAATATAAAATTTACCTTAAAGTTAAGCTAATTTATCATTAAATTGTACAAGGTTATTATTAAAGTTATTGGAGTGTTAGGAACTGTGTTTAAATTTCCGTGACTCAGAACCAAATCCTTATATTTGAATGCGAAATGTCAAGGTTTCAATTTTATTTTATANTTTTTTTTTAAATGCAATAATATAGATAAGTGAAACTCGTAATATGGATTAATTTTTCGCTTATTAATATAAGATAATATAAAATAAGAACTTATTTGTCATGTAATGCCAAAGCTTTAAACTAACAAGTTAATTATACAACTTGATAATAATATACAAGTTAGGTCAATACTTATTATTGCTTGCAATAGGTGAGCAAATGGGGTGATATCAATAGTAATAAACTATCCACTCTCAACAATTTTAATTTCAAAGCCAGCTTGCGATCTCTACGCCATCATCAAAGCCCATAATAGTGATAAATAGTCAGCCAATTATTGTGGCAAATAGTTTATTCGCATCCTATCATGAATTTTTACAACCCATTATTTTTTGTTTTTAAATTTCCCCCCTTTTTTTAAATCTGTAGTTTTTAAGATTTGGTGGTTCCTCAAAAATATTGAACTGCCGATTGCCACCAGACCAAAAATGTTCCCAGGCGTCTAAAACAGATTACTGTCTTGGAATTTTTTAATCCGGTTACACAGAAAAATTGCGTTCTGCCAAATATAACAATGCTTACGTTACCTTCGGTATATTGGAAGCAAAAAGGGGGAAAAAATAAATTAATAAAACAATAATGTATTTTAAAAGCATATTAGTTATAAAGTATACGCCATACGCGATAGGACATAAGGAAGCTATTTAGCATGTGCCACAATAATTGGCAGATTATTTAATATAAATACTTAATAACTGAAACTGTATGACTATTTTCAAATTTTGTTTAATTTTTTTTATTTTATTTATTTATTTTTTTTTTTTCAAGCAAAAACTCTTTATAATCTTTATATTAACTTCACCTGTCTTAAAATATGTTTATATAAATATGACCCATTTCCCAACTGCACAGTAAACTGAAAACCACAACCCAATAATCTGTAATTAGTTATTAACTTAATTAACTATTATTTAAATAATTATTTCGTTTGTTTGTCTCTACATCTTGTAACCTAAGATTGACCCACTTCTTATAACAACCTAGAAACATGAAACTTACCCAGATTATGAATTATCGGAGTGACAATGCAATAATCTGTCATTATATAGTTAATTAATTTACCATTATTCAATTAATAAATCTTTTGTTTTGGATTTGTCTTCAAATCTTATAACCTAAATTTGACTTTCTTCCCGACAACCTAGAAAGATGAAACATGCCCAGATTATGTGTTACTGATGACACTGCAATAATAGGAATCAGGTAATTATTAAATTAACTTCTGTTACCTAAATTTTACTAGCGTTGCGACTACCTAGAGAGCAGGAACTTGCATAGATTATGTATTTACAATGAAAATGCAATAATCAATCATCATAGTTATAGGCGCCCAAGGTATTTAGCCTAGAGAGTTGAAACTTGGCAGAAAAATCAGTCCTAACCTGTAGTTGTGCCACCCGGGAAATCAACTTTTTCCGCCATCTTGAACCCATTTTGCTTAGTCAGCAAAAATTTTAAAAAATCGTAATAAATATAAAATCTCCTGTAATATAAAATAGTCCTGATCGAGTTGAAATTTGGCACGAATGTACCTCTCTGTATGACAAACAAGCCCGCCAAATTTCATTCTGATATTGACCACCATTTTGAAGTTATAAATTTTTGAATTTTTAAACTTTGATGGTTAATAATACTGAAATCAGATATAGGTTTTTGACTTATAGCATATCGTTGGAACCGGAAAAAATTAAGGAACAAATGTAAAAAAAAACGATGAAATTCTATTAATTAGTTTAAAAGTTATAAGTGAATATAATTATTTATTAGTGCGATAATTTTGATGACGTCAAAGTTTGTATACATCTGTCAAAATTCCGCCAAACTTCAAATAATTAAATAAAATATACAGTCTATAAGATTAGAGAGGGTAACGATTTTATTGGTCCCCCATGTTGAATGCAACTTCAGAAAAAATATGCTCTACTCTACCCCTGTTCCACAAAAAAAATATGACATGACAACACCGATTTTCCCTTTTTATAACCCCAAAACTACCTCCACGTTTGTTGTTTCCCGCCTTCGATTGTGCCAACTTTAATCTTATAGACTGTAGGTATTAAAAATAAGGTTTTCTTAAAGAATGCTAATAAATCAGTTAGTTTAGAACGGTCACCCATCCAAGTACTGACCACGTCCAACGCTGCTCCCTCCAGCTGCGAAACAGCAGGAGAGGCCACTTTAGTGGCCTCTGAAGTGAGGAAAAGTTCCGAGGTACCTCGTACCGGATTTTTTTATCTTCTATTTAATAACTCAGGTTTACTTATGTATGTTCCGATAAAACAAAGCCTGCAACATGTAACACATATGTTTGAGTACACCACTGACCACTGTATACAAACAAATGAATGGTTTTAGTTCAGCCAGTTTTTCGCTTATAAAGTCAGACCTACTGACAGGCGTACCGACGTATGACGTATAGACCGGAAACAAGTTAAGGGCGGTTTGATTTTAGCTATCGATAAAATTAAAAAGTATAATTTACTGGCAAAACTTTATTTTGTATAGATACGCGTATATAACACGAAGATACAGGACATAAGAGAACGCGGGACGAAGCAAAATTTATTTGGCAATATTTTTATAATAAAAGAGAAGTATACATCTAGAGAAATTTGATAAAAAAAATAAGATTTTTGTATAATATTTGAGTATCATTTACATTCAGAATAATCTAAAAAATGTCTTTAACTTCCTGTAATACGATATTAACGTGGCAATAAAAAAATGGAGTACTAGTTGTAGTTGCCACCTAATGTCTAGGTCACAATAGAACGCTGTTAATGTTAATTTTAACAATAAATAATCATGCATTCAGAAATAGTCTAATTTAATTTTTTTTTAAGAATGGATCTGGGAAAAAAACATTTTTACGTAACTTTGTTTTTGCTCAGGCAGGTGTTTTCTGGGTTAATTGTTAATGTGGAATTAAAATGTCGGTCATTGGGACCAGGTGTTACAGTTTATCACCCTCAAATATAATCTATTTTTTGTCAAAATGACTATATTTGTTTTTGTACGCTCCAATTATCAGTTATTAAGATAACCTTGACCCTTAAAATAAAAAAATTGTTTGTCATAAATTCTTTTTCTCTCATTCTACAAGATTGATAATATTAAAACTTAAAATTTACTTTCCTAATAAAGCTTAATATTAGTTCTTTCTAATAGATAACCAATATCTTTGATTAAAAAGATATTGATATCAGGCAAGCACTGATGATGCCTTTTGAAGGCGGAAACCAGCTTTGTTAAAAAACAAATTTTCAATTTAAATAGAGACCGTTTATGTTATTCCTGTTATGTTATTCTCTTTAATATAATTACATTGAAGTTGGTTGTCTCGGCTTAGATCAAAACAAGTCAGAATGTAATATCGACCAGACTACTGACAATCTTAATAATTGGTCATTATCAGTAAACCAAAACCAGCTACATCAAATATTTTATAATTAGTGATGAGTTGCATTTTGAACTCGAATATGTAGGATGTATGAGACAATAATAATCATTACAAAAAAATCCCTTTACTTTGACATACAACATGAATGACTTAAAACCCCCTTGAATTTTGTGTTTCGGTCATTTGTGGTGGTCCATTTTGAAAACAATGTCATAATACGAATATATTCTTTATCTACTTATACAGCTTTAAAATTATATGTATCACGCCATAACACCGCAGTTATCATTTGACAAAAAAACACCCAATCTTTTATAATTCTAAATCTCTGAAATATAGAAATCACTTAAGCTCGTACAATTATTATTATTCGACATTCGACAAAAAAAATACTACTTCTTATAATATAAGAAGTGAAAATCCAAGTGGAAAAATGAGGTAAAAAGATCGCGATTTGTAGAACTAGTAAAATAACCTACTTTTGTTGACAAACAAATTATGCATTTCACTCTCCCCCACAGGCCTGGTGGCCTGTGGGATTTTTTTTCTTCCCTCACATAGGGTGGTCAATCTGAGTGTCAAAAAAAAATACTAATTGTAAAACTAGTGTACATACTTGCACGTTTGCATTAGACAATACAGACATGCATTTTAGGTTTTATTTGGTAATAAGAAGTAGTGAAGCTATTGATACAGGATACACGATCTGGATTAAGCAAACAAGACTACGGAAGGAAGCTATAATAACTTTCAAACTAAGTACTGGACTAGAATACCTCAAACCATATATACATATACATATTACTCGTTTTAAAATCAACCTGTCTAAATGAGAGCACCATTTACCATACTCCAAACTGAATTGCCATACCAGGTTGACCATCCCTTGCACTGGACCCATCCCTGATTTGCAATAGTAAACTTTAACCGAGCTATAATGGGGCGTAAAATAAATTAACCGAAACGTAAAATAAAATAAAATTGTCGTAGAATCAACAAAAGCAGATTTTATTTAGTAAAGTGAAAAGTATAATGATTATTTTTACTTTCTACTATACGCGTATATATAGAGAAGAGGGAGTATTGTGATGGCACGATTTTGATGGATTCACACCTAGGTTCTTAAGGAGTCCAAAAAAGTGTGGTTTGTCGTCTGTAATCTATGAAGAGTGGAACCTTATCTACTGAGCCGATTTCGATTGAATTTGGGATACATGCTCAGAAAAATCATACATATGAGTATGAGAATAAAATCGGTAAAATGTATTTTAGCTCCACATTTGGGGGTGCAGTAACCTATTATACCGAGTTAAATATGCGAAAATATACTATCTTACTATAGACATAATTAGAATAGAATATTTATCAAACGTTTATATATATTACACTAACAATCACATGTACTATATATAATATATAANCAAAGTTTTTTTTTTTGTTTAAGTATTTTTTGTCTTACTCTGTAAAAAACTAAAATTTCAAAAATATAATTCTCATGTGTCTAACACTTCAAGAATTTCTTATTTAATTTTTTCTATATATATATATATATATATATTCATATACATCCACTATCGTTAAAGCAAAAGCATTGCAAAAAAGCTGTTGCCTTTAATATTAGTTTGCTCCTGGGAAAACAACTTTAGCGAACCAAAGAGTCCTTTTTTACAAATTAATTATGGTTTTCGATAATTAATTATTTTTCTGAATACTCTGTATCAAACAAACTGATAAGATAAAGATTATAATTGGGAAAAAGGTTAAAGGGGTACAATAAAACTGAAAATGAGGGAGGGTTTGTTGTTTTTTCGCCAAGCTCGAAACGGGCCCGAGGGAAATATCTCACGGGTCTGTAAACAGGTCAGATAGGATAGAGAGGGAAGTAGGAGGAGAAGGTAACAAACCTCCAGACTTGCAGGACGTTCACCTCTCCTTTCCCTTCTTCTTCTTCTCCTTCTCCTTCGTCGGCAACACTTTCCCCTTCCCTTGGCAGGACTCCTTCGGAACGAAAGTGAGAGGAAAACCACGTCAGGACCAGATAACGAACCTTGCGAAACACCCCGAGAGAAGAAATGTTACGGGACGAGGAGGAACCACTAACACTATTTTCTTGTTTTGTCTCCTTTGCTACGTGATGTCATCTTCGTTTGATTCGTAGATATATATTTATGTCCTCTTTTATGAGTCCTCATGATACAACAAAAGGAAAAGTATTAGGATACAATGCGTCTATACACAAACATCTGTTTTCTATACTAAAAGTTTTCTAAAAGTTTTAAGTAGCCCCCCCCTTAAAGAAATCCTGGATCCGCCACTGCTATTTAATAACTCAGGTTTACTTATGTATGTTCCGATAAAACAAAGCCTGCAACATGTAACACATATGTTTGAGTACACCACTGACCACTGTATACAAACAAATGAATGGTTTTAGTTCAGCCAGTTTTTCGCTTATAAAGTCAGACCTACTGACAGGCGTACCGACGTATGACGTATAGACCGGAAACAAGTTAAGGGCGGTTTGATTTTAGCTATCGATAAAATTAAAAAGTATAATTTACTGGCAAAACTTTATTTTGTATAGATACGCGTATATAACACGAAGATACAGGACATAAGAGAACGCGGGACGAAGCAAAATTTATTTGGCAATATTTTTATAATAAAAGAGAAGTATACATCTAGAGAAATTTGATAAAAAAAATAAGATTTTTGTATAATATTTGAGTATCATTTACATTCAGAATAATCTAAAAAATGTCTTTAACTTCCTGTAATACGATATTAACGTGGCAATAAAAAAATGGAGTACTAGTTGTAGTTGCCACCTAATGTCTAGGTCACAATAGAACGCTGTTAATGTTAATTTTAACAATAAATAATCATGCATTCAGAAATAGTCTAATTTAATTTTTTTTTAAGAATGGATCTGGGAAAAAAACATTTTTACGTAACTTTGTTTTTGCTCAGGCAGGTGTTTTCTGGGTTAATTGTTAATGTGGAATTAAANAAATTTATTAGATTAATTTCTTTTTAGAAATTGGCCTTTTTAGGGTTTGATTTCTTTTTATATATTATATATTAAATATAATAATAAATAACACCACTTCCTCTGTTTAAAAACTGCTATATTTCGCCATCACTTTATGGCTTCTTCAGGCTTGTAGGCTCCCTGTTACATTAGTCTTCTTTTATAAAAAACAATGTTCAGTTTAAAATATGTAAATTTTTACACTTTGTCAATTTATAAATGAAACAAGGAAAAATTTAAAACACACATTTATGAATCCTCCCTGCTTTAAATCCAGGGAGAGACTCTAAGTTTTAGATACCTAAGTTTTTTGAAGAAATATATAAGATTGGACTTAACAAAATATTAACTTAGCTATGTAACGAAGTAGAGACGATACCGTTATGAAATCTTAAACTACATCGATTGTTTTCTTGATGATCTGTACTATAATTTCCATATTCAGATTAAAGAAGATATTTTTAATTCTTAATAGAAATCACCATTTTTACGAAAAGTTAACACTATCATAATTCGGTACCATTATGAGCCTTAATATTGTTATCTATATATTTAAAATCCAAATACCACAGACTGAATGACTAACTGACTCACTGACACAT
The DNA here is from genome assembly GCA_001010745.2 of Gerris buenoi. Taxonomy (NCBI): domain Eukaryota; kingdom Metazoa; phylum Arthropoda; class Insecta; order Hemiptera; family Gerridae; genus Gerris; species Gerris buenoi. The sequence goes on along the minus strand of KZ652390.1, from coordinate 169,341 downwards.
CACGATATCTCTGAAACCACTGGACAAGTTCCATGAAACTTTGTACGTGTGTTCCTCTTACCTCTTAAGTGCTCGCTAAGATAATTTTTAAAAATCCGCCATCTTGATTCAAGATGGCGGCCATTTATAAACAAAATTCGACAAGACGATATCTCTGAAACCAATTGCATTAGAAACTTGAAATTTAGAAATTAGTTTTCTTTTATAAAATTAGTAACTTTCTTTTTTAATTGGTTAACTTTATATATGTATTGGTAAACTTTTTTTAAAAAGATTTAGTCCGATCTCGATGAAAATTGGGATATTTGCAAATTATCAAAAAGGAGGGGGTATAGAAATAAGTGGGAGGGATAGAATCTAGATATTCTTGAAGAGTAAAATAATTTAAATGTTTCTTTAGGTTGGTTTATAAACTTATCAAATTATGATAACACTCCGTAGCGAAGCACGGGTATCCAGCTAGTTATATCATATAACTTATTTTATGACAAAAATAACTAACTGGCATTTTAAATATTTAAAAAAATAACTTTAAGATAAAGCTAGAATTTTGTAATATTCTTAAATAAATGTATTTTTAAATAAATTTGTTCTTAAATAAATAACAAAGATTCTATTTAGATAAACTCTTAAAAGAAACGAGATACCTAAAGATTTAAAATTCATAATATCTTATATATTCCCAATAATTAAATAATTTATATTTATATCTTAAAATACATATTAGGCATTTTATCCAAATATTTTCATTTTTCAAGAAAACTATTAGTTAAGCCAATATTTTAAAGACAACTATGAAAGATCTTATAATTAGTTTCAATGTAGCAGATTATTATAAGCTGTAATACCACCAGAAGTAGTACTAAAACAAATCTGAAAGGAAAAGTGACAAAAGAATTTAAATTTCATTTAAACAGGAAAGAAGTTCAAATTGAACTAAGAGTTCTAATACGGTACTTTAATTCAATCGAAGATGGAAATAATCAAACATGATTAATAACACTAATGTATCCCAAGTCAAAAGAAGGAAAAAAAGCATCCAGTAAAATACACGTGCAAAAAAAGTAGAAGTGGAAAGATTGCGCAATAAACGACTGACCCACATATTCCGCTCTGGCTCTCAGTCATACCAACTGCATAGTTCTCTGTTTAAAGTTCCCACCACAAGTACTTTAAAAAACAAAAAACAAAATAAACAACACTGTGTCTATTTCATTGGAAACAGATGTTTTCTTTTATAAAAATAAGTAAAAAGAGAGGGTAAAAAAACTAAATAAAAAATTAAATAAATTAATTAATATCACAAACATTTATTAAAAAATATATTTGTACAAATCCAGGCTTTCATTCAATATCCATCATTCTTAACAAAGTTTTTTTTTTTGTTTAAGTATTTTTTGTCTTACTCTGTAAAAAACTAAAATTTCAAAAATATAATTCTCATGTGTCTAACACTTCAAGAATTTCTTATTTAATTTTTTCGTAGAAATGATGTAAAGAGAAGGTTTTTTTTACAGTTTATATTAATGGTATAAAAAAAAAAAACAAATGTACAACAATATAAATGAATTTATCTCCTACGATTTTCCAAAATCATTTAAAATGATATCAAAAATAAGCACAATAAACAGAATTTTAAAATTATCATTCATTTATTAATTTCATTTATTTGGAAAATTTCTGGTTCATTTTATATAATTTTATTTATGTATAGCATTATTTTACTTGTTTGTCTTAATTAAAAACAACAACCTAGAAAGTAGTCACATAAATTAGTTTTAAAAAAAAAAAATAATAATCTACTAGAAAAAAACACTAGCGACAAAATAATAATAAAAGGAAAAAAGTACGTAAAATAAGTAATAAATAAAATGGAAGGAGATAAAAAAAAGCTAAAATAATTAATATCTAAATATATTTACAAAATTGGTAACAATCTCCTTCTTAACATTTAATAATATAATAATAATAATTAAAAAAAGTTCATTCTTTTTAAAGGTAACTCATTGAGAATTGATAGTATTAAAAAAATATATATTATTTCATAATCCCTATACATAAAAGGCGAAGATGTTATTTACAAAAAACTTTGGTCTAAAAACTTTTTTTGTTGAGAAATATTTATTCGCCTTTATATTTTGCAAAATGAGTCAAAAATATTTTCTTTATTTAATTTATATAAAATTCAGAGACAATTATACATACAATATATATATATTTTTATTTTTTATCACATTCGTTCGACAATTAAAAAAGTTTTGTTTTTCCCCAAAGTTCATTTTTAGGCTTATTCATGACAGCATAAGCTTGAAAGACAGTCAACAACCTTAACTCGGAGAAAGCACTCGACACATTGATTTTGAACACATTGATTAAATCAAAATTAAATCCTTTTTGTGCCTTCAATACAGTTAACATTTCTAAAATGATTCATATAATTAAAATGAGAAAAATTGTAAAACAAAACTAAACACAATTAGGAAAAAAAATTGAATTAAATAATAAAAATGGGCAGTAGATTTAATCATTTGAGCAGTTCAAGCGTGAAAGAACTCGTTAATTTAAGTCTGTTGGCCGAAAAATATACATAATTTGAATTTAGTTAATCTTATTTGTTTAATTTGAATTTTATTTAAAAATATGTCAGTAATTAAAAATATTGTTGTTGGTATAAAAAATTGAGCGTCAAACGAATAATTAAATGTATAGAAAATTTCACAAATGTTTCTTGTCTTTTCCAAAATATACAATTTGAAATTTATTCAAGTTAATAAAAGTGGAGGTTTCCTTAATTTAAAAAATGTTACTCTTGAAATAAATATTACATTATCAAAAATAAAAATCATTAAATTATTGATATTTGTTATATAAAGTTGTATAATAAATAAATCTGATATTATTCTACACATACATATACATATATTTATATATAACATTTTTCTTTCTTCTTTACAAATAAACTATTTTGTTCTGATAATCTAAGGAGACCCAATAGAATTATATCAAAATAGTTAAAAATATTTAGTTTAAAAATCTCACGAATCATGTTGGTTTTTCTTTTGAGTAGGGTAAGCGAACTCGAGTTCTCCGGACATATTATTATAATGAAGATATAATTTATTTTATTATCGAAATACTTGTTTCAGTCTTGTTTTTTAGCACTTATTAAGAACGCAGTTTCAACTCGACTCTCTTCTCTAAAAATAGAGGTGAACATTCCAAGAGAATCCGAGTCGGAAGAAAAATAAAATATTTAAGTAAATAGTATAAAAATCGAGCTAACTTACACGTTATCGTTCGTTATCGCGTTATCTTAAATAGAACACGACGACAAGAACCGAAGTAACAGAGAGGAAGTACTCGCTACAGAAGGGAGTGAAGTTGTTCTCGAAGGTACCTGTTGGTGGCAGATCCTTGCGACGGAAGAACGAGAGGAAGGGAAAGTGTCACATATTGAGGTGTCACTGAGGTTGGTGTTGGTAGGTGTCCAGGTGTTTGTTGATTTCCCGGTGTAGGTGCTCGGGAAGTACCCCGACATTGGAGAAGAGCGATCTCAGCACATTCAGTTCCTCTGATAGCAGTTCTATCCTCTTCTGAAGACGTTCGTTCTCTTTCACCAGGATTTTGACCTTCTCTTCCGTCTCTCGAGAACGGAGTTTGGCCTTCTCTCTCGACTTCCTCACGGCTATGTTGTTCCTTTCTCGTCTCCGCTTGTACTCGTCGGTATTCTTGTCCACGCTCTTGTTGGCTTTACGCTGTGCCTTGGTGAGGCCTGACGAAGAGTGCGGAGAGGTGAAGGTGCTACCGCCGCCGTTACTGATTACGCTGTAAGCCGGGTTACGGAATTCTTCGTTGCTGGGTTCCTCTTTGATGGACGATTCAAAGTGCACCGGCTGTGGCATATAAGTAACAGGGGGCCTGGGGAAACTGTTTGGTCTGAGTTGACTCTTGACCGTGGGGTGAGTCAGTATATCAGTAAAGAGGTGCTCGTTGAATTGCGGGTCGTCGATCAGGTTCTGCAAGTCTATGGAGATTTCCTGAGAGCTGAGATCCGAGGTGAGTTCCGTGTACCTCCTGATATTTATATGGGGGTTGGCCTGGTGATGGTGCACCTGACTTTGGTGATGAGGCACTTTCTTGGCCAAATCATTGGGTTGGGGGTCCGCGTAAAGTTGAGGGGAATCCATATCGATTTACGGTTTATCGCGCTACAAGTGAACCCGAATCGTCTCTTTCACTACAACACTCGTCGAGACGATCGTGGAGCCATTAGCGAACTGACAGACCGATTAATAAGAGCTCTCTCCCTTGACCCTGTACGACTAGGAAGACGGCCGGGAGACGACTGGTCTCAGGTCCGACCCCTTGCCTCACCCCTCGTACCGCTCTCTACGCCACCCCACTCTAGCGGCCACCGTCACAACTACACTTTATCTACTTACCTTTCCACCTTTATCTGCTTACCCGACCTTTAATCAACACTCCGATGCATACGTACATTAACACTCATAACAACATCAACGCCGCCTTTTGTTTATCTCTTGATTCACGCACGCCTCGCTAATATCCGTCTTAGTTACTTATAGACTACTACTATAATAAATGACTATGTATTTAAAATTTTTCACTTAGAGAATTTCTTGTTTTCGATTTAACATACTGTTTCTGTTTAATAACCCCTCGATAAAATTTAATTCTAAAATTGGTGTTAATCTCTACAAGATTTGCTTCAAGGAGTATTACGGTAAAAAAGCATGGCATTAGAGAGTTGTAAGGATAAACGTCAAAAAATTGTGTATTTAGGGTCTTGTAGATACTTCTCAAAACCCTTATGCCGAAGGTGACGAGTCCGTCTGTCCGTCGCTCTTTGGTTCATAGAGTCCGAACCGTTTAAGCGAAAGTGCTGAAATTTGACACTGTTGCAACTTTTTGACCCAACCGCAGGAAAAATATACTGAAGTTCAAAATTAAATAATAGCATGCGCAATTCGAAAAAAATGTGGTATACTCAAAAATTTATAAATCAAAATACCCCNTGAAAAAAAATTGCAAGAGAAAAAAAGTTTAGTAAACAAAATTCTCTTTGTATTCATTATTTACGTTATGAGTAATAATTGGTGGAACGGGGTTGTTATGGTTGGATACTTAATAAGTAGAGCACTGAGGCGGACTGATTTAAACCGACAGGTGGGGGTCCATGTAAACATGGGCTTTCATTTAAGTTTGGTTTCTTACTGATCCTGTCTACCTTTTGAATCCCTTTATCCCTGAAGCCCTTCAGTTTCATGGTGCATTTATCCGTAGTTTTAAAAGTTGTTCAGAAGCACTATAGCTGTCAGTGTAAATGCAATGGTAGTCCTGTTGAATTTTTCTCAACTTTATTTTTTCTGGTCGTATAAGAACAAAAATCAAAGTTATTTACGGTTTCCTAGGAATGTTCATTGTTCAGTCACAAAAAATACAATGTTTATATTGTTAGTAAATTCGTCCTTTTTTACTTTAAAAAAAAAAAAAAAAAAATATCTTGTTATTATTACCGATAAAAAACATTGTGACCCCCCCGGGGGATCGAACCAGGAACTTTTTCTTGAGGTCGAAAAAAAAAATCATAATTACATATTACGGGTATGCTTAATTAAACCCAAAAAAATACCAACCCAAAATCATAATTACATATTACGGGTATGCTTAATTAAACCCAAAATTGATAGCAAGTACTTCCCTTTGATTTTTAAATTTTTTTTGTGAATATCTCGAAAACTAAGCTGTTCCAGGTCCATGTTTAAGGGACTTTTGCTTCCGAGCTTACCGAAGGTAACCTATAGCTTCAAAAGTACTCATCAGATTTGTATGAAACTTCTATAGTTTATGGAAAGTAGCCAGCAGACAGCCCCAGATTAATTTGAACCGTCTGCGCTCTTTAACTTTTATCGAGTAAAAAATCAAAACAATTTTGGCAGGTGGAAAAAAGGGGGAAACAATTAAACCAATTAGACAATAAAATAAAAATAATCAATAAAGTACGTGGGTAGATTGGGAGGAAGCTATGTGCCACACCAATTGGCAGTCTATTTTGTTCAGCGTCAAATTTCCTGTAATAAACACTTAGTGTTGTGCTTTCGTTCGGGGAAATCTTTTTTGCATTTGTACTAGAATTGGTTGTGAACCTGACCAAAAAATTTCACATCTGGTAACATTCAATCCACCATAATTCTAAAACTAGTCCATTGATCTTAATCTTTAATTATACTTTATACCACTTGAAAGCTTGGGAAAAGCAGACAATTTTTCTGAAAACGCCACACTTCTCTTCTAACATCCCTCAATTAAGAGAAATACGCTCAGGAATTTTGCGGTCAAATTTTAAAAAAATCCAAATTTTTGAATGTAACAGAACTTAAAAGAAGCTTTGCACTTGAGAATTTGGAAATAAATTAATGATTCTGAAAGGTTATTTTATGCTCTTTAAAATTCGTCCTTAGCCCAATTTCTTATTATCTTATTTAGTTTTTGATATATTAGGCATTTTTTGAAAATTTTCGCGAAACACTTTAAAAAAATAAATAAATTGATATCTCGAGTAGAACTATTGAGATATGGGCATATTCTTACACGACATTTTTTGTAGCATTTGACCAATAGAATCCACCAGTTTATTTGGTTATGAGTATTTTGTTCTGAGGTCTTGAAACAATTTACAAAGTCAAGTAGGTACCTATTTAACAGAAATTCACTTTTTTTTTTTTTATTAAAAGATTTTAATAGGTTATGTACATTTTACCAAAATAAAAAAAATCAATAAAGTACGTGGGTAGATTGGGAGGAAGCTATGTGCCACACCAATTGGCAGTCTATTTTGTTCAGCGTCAAATTTCCTGTAATAAACACTTAGTGTTGTGCTTTCGTTCGGGGAAATCTTTTTTGCATTTGTACTAGAATTGGTTGTGATCCTGACCAAAAAATGTCACATCTGGTAACATTCAATCCACCATAATTTTAAAACTAGTCCGTTGATCTTAATCTTTAATTATACTTTATACTACTTGAGAGCTTGGGAAAAGCAGACAATTTTTCTGAAAACGCAACAGTTCTCTTCTAACATCCCTCAATTAAGAGAAATACGCGGTCAAATTTTAAAAAATCCAAATTTTTGAATGTAACAGAACTTAAAAGACGCTTTGCACGTGAGAATTTGGAAATAAATTAATGATTCAGAAAGGTTATTTTATGCTCTTTAAAATTCGTCCTTAGCCCAATTTCTTATTATCTTATTTAGTTTTTGAGATATTAGGTATTTTCTGAAAATTTTCGCGAAACACTTTAAAAAAATAAATGAATTGATATCTCGAGTAGAACTATTGAGATATGGGCATATGCTTACACGACATTTTTTGTAGCATTTGACCAATAGAATCCACCAGTTTATTTTGTTATGAGTATTTTGTTCTGAGGTCAAGTAGGTACCTATTTAACCAGAAATTCTTTTTTTTTTCTTTTTTTTTTTTATTAAAAGATTTTAATAGGTTATGTACATTTTACCTACCTTAAAATTAATCAAATTAAAACAATATAAATCATAATGTTACAGGCTAAATATTATTAAGAAAACATTTTCGTAACGGTATACGTAAAAATCAGCTTGACAACTGTCGATAAATGTAAATAGGTATTTTTTTAAATGGGGGGGGGGGGGGGCTGTTAAAATAGTGCCTAGGGGCGGAAAATTGTTAAATCCGGCCCTGAAGCCTAGGTTTAGTTTTTGGGCATAAATTCCATTGGCATAACATATAGAAATTAAACAGACAACTAGCAGTTTTCGGTGGTAGGGGCTGTAAATTCACTTAAAGTTTATAAAGAAAGTAGTTAGTTAAATAGATAATAAACTGAAATTAATACTTTGTAAATTTCGCAGGTTATTGATTAAAATCACAACCTAAAATGAGTATGACATAGTCATTATTTTATAAACTATACTTACATTATAAGGATAAATTATATTTTAAGCAATGAAATAAAAGATGTACAAGAAAAAATATTTAACATTTAAGAAATTTCCTCAAAATATTCGTAGTATTTAATAATTAATAGTATAAAATAAATTTGCATTATTTCTAATTGACTTTATTTATATTCAGGGTGTGGCAAAAGTTCGGCAACGGCTAATTATCTCAGTTAATATTTGAGATATCAAAGTGCGGTTGGTTGCAATCATCATTATTATCAGATATTAAAAGACCATAAAACACCAAACTAATGAAACGATATTTTATTCCAGCGAATGAGATATTTAAAGAAAAGTAATAGTTTACAATAGATATTGTGCTAATAGTTTATGATGTATATAATATAAAGGGTTGTCCAAAAGTTAAGTGGGGGTGAGACTTTTGGACCACCCTGTATATATTAGTGATAATTTATTAAACTGTGGCTTTGGCAAATGTAAGAAATGTCATTATATAGGAGATTTATTGGTTTGCACAATTTATAAATATATTTGAACTTCTGTTTTGCAGAGCTAAGTATCCGCCATAGATGCTTGCGAATGAGATTGCGGATCATACAATCTAACTCAATCGAAGTCGAAGTAGGCCAAAGAGTTTTTTTAATCTTGTTATCCTCGGACAACCAACGCATATCAGACAAACCTGAAGATACGAGCGTGTCATTCGGATAATAAGTAAAAATCCATCTTCAAAGGGGGCTGCAATGCGTTGCGGTGAATTAAGATACATTTTTAGAAGAGTGTATTTGAAAAAATAATGTTTATAACTATGCTTCTTTGTTATTTAGGTATTAACAGAAAATTAGTTTTTAATTTAATTCATTTTAATCTAATTAAAATAAAATTATCTTCTCAGAAAAAGTGCATTTAAATTGTTTCAAGACAGAAAATTAATAAATTGTAGATACCTATAATACTATACATACGGCCATCAGCCATCAGGCTTCAGATTCAAAGCCCTCATAGAAGCATATTATTATTGTTATTTGCTTGATAAAATCAGCAAATACGATACTAAAAATAAGGAAGTTGAAACAACAGTAATCTACACTAGTCAGCTTTAGAAAACTTGTACACTCAAAACCTGACTGAAAATTCCTGGAACCTAGGAATTGCTGGTAACGAGACTGGTGGGTCAACCCGGTCAACCTAATTTTTAGGTTCAGTACGAAGTACGAAAAGAAACTTTATATAACTGCTTTGTCTGTCGGTCTGACCGTTGGCTTATTTAAATTCATAATCTACTATAGCTATTAGTCACCTTGACATTTTATACATCAATTTAAAGGTCTTTAAGTGTTAGGGATGAATATGCAATTATTAAAATTTTAACTTAATCGTAAATAAACCGCCAATTATTGCGTGAAGCGCGCCTGACTTGTTTCAGATTATTATTTATAACATTAACTTGGTTCAATTCAATATTTTTCGGTAAAACCAATCCTACAACATGCGAAACATGTTTGCGCTCACCTCAAAAAAAATTGAATCGATCTCGTTTAGCCAGATTGGTCCTATAAAGTTAGAAGAGTGGCGACAGGCACACACATGAATAAAGTTAAGGCCGGGTTCGGCTTTTGGCATGTATAAAATGATAAGGTATCCAAACAATTTTCAATTCTGATCAATGTACAGACAAAACTTGAATTTTATATATGTATATACATTAATAATTGCAAGATAAAAATAACTTTTTACTACGTTTTTATTAGCTTGCTTTCTTTTTTGTTTGTTTGTTTGCTTGCTTGTTTGTTTGTTTGTTTGTTTGTCCAGTACAAATCTTGCAATCGATTTTTAACTAACTTCCCGAGTAGCTAGACATTTGAAACTTTTAGAATCACTCAGAACACGATGACAATGCAATATTTTATTACTTTTAGCCATATTTCAGCAGAATTTAATACGTTTTCAGAAAATTTTGCTGTAAGGAAAGTTAGATCAGAAAAAAGTTATTTTCAATCTTCATTACCGCAATCTTCATTTTGACGGGTTTCAAATTTATGATTTATGACAGAAAATTTAAAAACGTAGTATATAAAGCCTCGTCCAGACTTCCAAACCGAACAGAGAAAAAGCCGAGCCTAGCATTATGGTCTCTGCGCATGTCCAGTCTAAAGTGAGCCTGTGTATCTCAGACTGGGCATGCGCAGAGACCAATGTTCGGCTCGTTTCCTCTGTTCGGTTCGGCAGTCTGGACGAGGCTTAAAAAGTTCTATTTATCTTGCAATTATTATACAGGGTGATTCACGATAAATGTTACAAACTTCAGGAGATGATTCTACTCCCCAAAAGCAACAAAAAATGTCCTCTTGACCCCTGTCCGATTCTCAATTTTAAGGGAGATATTTGGGGTTTTCCGGTTTTATTGGAAACCATGAGTTTTTATCATAAAAATTGTCATATCTCCCAAACTGTTGGTCTTAAAGCAAATTTGAAAAAAACATTGAAAAGCTCACTAAATTTCCATTAAAAATACAAACCTTTAAAGTTTCTAAACACATTTCTAACAATGTCAATACAATCACAATTGGGAAAAAATTGTAGTTACTACAATTCGGAAAATGTTATTTGTGTCTGCCGCAAAAACAATTCTTTAGCCTTAGCCTGGCTCATTTTTTCAAAAATTCTCCTTTTAATAAGCTTCCCAACGGTATACTTAACTTTGTGATTCCGTTAAAAATTGGTAGAGAAATTCAAGTTGGAACGCGAAAAAACAGCACAGAAAGTGTAGAATAGGAGGGTGAAAAACCAGCAATACACACGCGGTTTGAACTGGAGACACAAAATTTGACACAAAAAACGCCCAAAACACCACCAACTTGGGAGGGGGGGGGTCAGGAAATAGTTCCATTTTTACCAATCTAAGAAGTGAAAGTTTCATTTAAATGATATCTCACTGCTCTACTAAAAGTAGGTGGTGCTCCATCATGATCATGATATAAATTAATCGCCGTAAGTCCTAAAAGAGGTCCATGCAGTTCATTTTAAAGAAAGTGCAAATAGTCATTCTGTCCCAGAGTCCGTGTAAGTCCCAAATATGGCCAAATAGAGATTTTAAATTTGTCACAAAAAAACGCCCAAAACACCAACAACTTGGGGGGGGGGGGTGAAGTCACGTTCTTTGGGTTTATTCAATCTGGAATTTTTAATCTTTGAAATTTAAACACAACCATTTATACATCGTTAATAACATCGATCCATAATAATGGATAATTCCAGATTGAATAAACCCAAAGAACGAGACTTCATCCTCTCCCCCCCCCAGTTGGTGTTGTTTTGGGCGTTTTTGGGTCAAATTTGGAATCTCCAGTTCAAACCGTTCGAAAGTTATCGCGGAAATAGTGTGTGTATTGCTGGTTTGTTACCCTCATATTTTACACTTTCTGTGCTGTTTTTTCGTGTTCTTACTTGAATTTCTCTTCCAATTTTTAACGGAATCACAAAGTTAAGTATACCGTTGGGAAGCTTATTAAAAGGAGAAGTTTTTGGAAAAATGTGCCAGGCTAAGGCTAAAGAATTGTTTTTGCGGCAGACACAAATAACATTTTCCGAATTGTAGTAACTA